>MDYQ01000135.1:0-78449 GCA_003024175.1 Planoprotostelium fungivorum
TCAAAAAGAACAGTGTAGCGCGAAAATTTTATGGCACATTCGGGAGTCCTTCTTGGCCACCAACCGGAAAAATCGAAACAGTTGTTTGCGAGGTGCAGGAAAGATCAAGTTCCCATTTATCGGATGAAGCTCAGAACGGTGGGGATTCGAAGTAAACCGACCCCGCTTGGAGGCGGAGGAGCTCTATCTAGAGTCATCTCAAACGATCTCCACACCGGAATCATGATTATGTCAGAATGAGGCAAAGACACGGAACGAACAAAGAGAAGAGCTGAACGCACAGAGAGCCCTACATTCCATACGAGCAAGGATCGTTTAGAGGATGAATATTACATATGCCAATGAACAATTACGGAGGTGAGACCAACCACTAATCTTCCAATCAGAAAGTGAGTACATCGGAACGCAACAACCAGTTGTTGCAGTAATGCACACTGAAATGATTTACAATTGGCATGAAACATAATGTGGATCACTTGAGCCAGATCTAAGTAATGATTACACAACAATAGTCATTGTGCTCTGGTAGGGTACAATAATAAAAAAATAATACATTACAAAAAACCCCTTCTATAGACAATGTGAAATGTGTACATAAAACAAGGATGAAATGGAACAATTGTCTATATGTACACTGCAATGATAAACAAACAAAATCAGCTACAGGGGGGGGGGCTAGACCTGTCTTGATCTCTGTTTGGCTGGTGTAAAAGGCATTCCCATGACCAGTTTTTCATTTATGGTTCCACACCTTTGAGGTAGGTCTGCCATCTGTCATGTGATAGAGGTCTAGCCTCATTGTCACCCATGACCCTGACTTCCTATGTATTTCTCAAAATCATAGACTTTCTTTTCATAGATTTTCTTTTGCCCCAAGTGGTATGGGGTCACGGTAGGGGTATGTGGATGTAAAAAAAGTAGGACACGAGGGCTTTCCAAGTGGTCTCCCACCTTAGTACTGGCCTCGCCCATATCAGCTTACTTTCCGAGTTCGGCATGGGATCGGAGGTTATCTGATAGGTATGATCCTACCTGTCTTGATCTCTGTTTGGCTGGTGTAAAAGGCATCCCCATGACCAGTTTTTCATTTATGGTTCCACACCTTTGAGGTAGGTCTGCCATCCGTCATGTGATAGAGGTCTAGCCTCATTGTCACCCATGACCCTGACTTCCTATGTATTTCTCAAAATCATAGACTTTCTTTTCATAGATTTTCTTTTGCCCCAAGTGGTATGGGGTCACGGTAGGGGTATGTGGATGTAAAAAAAGTAGGACACGAGGGCTTCCCAAGTGGTCTCCCACCTTAGTACTGGCCTCGCCCATATCAGCTTACTTTCCGAGTTCGGCATGGGATCGGAGGTTATCTGATAGGTATGATCCTACCTGTCTTGTTCTCTGTTTGGCTGGTGTAAAAGGCATTCCCATGACCAGTTTTTCATTTATGGTTCCACACCTTTGAGGTAGGACATGTGATAGAGGTCTAGCCTCATTGTCACCCATGACCCTGACTTCCTATGTATTTCTCAAAATGATAGACTTTCTTTTCATAGATTTTCTTTTGCCCCAAGTGGTATGGGGTCACGGTAGGGGTATGTGAAAATTCGAAAGTAATCTGATATGGACGAGGCCAGTAATAAGGTGGGAGAATACTTGGGAAGCCCTAGGACATTTTATACACAATGTCTTGTGCTAGTTTTAGTGTTTACTGCCATAATCAGTACAAATAGCATTCGAAGTATATGAGGTGAAACACATTAACAGACTATTTCAAACTGGTCAGCAATAACAACAGAATTGTTGGAAGCCAATATTTAGAATATCAAGAATTTTTTTTGGAATCACCAGATGTCTCTTTCTTAAACTTTTCCACAAGTAGCATTCCACACCAAAGAATTTCAGATCAATGTTAGACCAGTTGCAGGTGGTTTCTCCAATGATATCAACGCTTCCAAGCGCGCGTTATCTCTCATTACTGAGGAGGCTATTGTTATGTTTGGTTCATGTCATGAAACTCAGAGTGACCAGTATCATCTTGGGAATGTATTGGTTAAGATACCATGACCCACATTCGTCATTCTAATAACAGTTACCCAAAATTTGACCCAGACTGGTGTGAGGGCCACATGATGACAGAGTGCCTTATAACTCTAACTTCAGTGTTGAAGTTGTGAATGCCAAGTATTCTTGTGAAATGTCACAGGTGACTGCCATTCACACCTATTTGTTATGTTGCAAGGACAGATGTTGATACAACAGACAGGAGGAGCGTAGATCCCGCAATCCCTGTCTATCCGGACCAGTCTCTTGCATCTCTGACACTGTGTACCCTAGAGTAACAGGTGAGTTACCCAGTAATCCATCACATAAACCACAGATTGAAGAGAGTTTGTCTACAATTGCAGCACTGACAAAGAATTGCAGATTGTAGATCACACCAGTCTGGGCACGCCACCCTCAGTGCAATGAGAAGCGGTCTGGAAGAAGGATATGCTGGTGTAACCAACCCTGGACACTTCAGGAACTGCTGGCTTTAAAATAAAATGTAATAGAAAACCGTTTTATTGTCTAATGGATGCTTCATGAGAAGTTGAGACAAATTTAGCCTTGGAATAACTGTCAGGAATGCTTGCAATGGATTTCAAAATGTAGTTTTTTTTTGATAAATCTGCAAAGCTCACAATTTTTCAAAATGTATATTCAATGACGCAAGATCAATGATAATCTAACCAAAAATCCTTTATTTCACGGAGCAGAGCTCTCCAGACTGCAACTCAGCCTCTGGCTCAAGTGAACTGCCCTTGTCTTCTTGAAAATATGCAATCATCTGGGCATCCAGGACAAACATGCTTGTCCCCATCTCCTTGTGTTCAACACAATCCTGCATGCCATCAGATTGTCATGGTAATCACCTCTTGGTTTGTTCTGACTGGGCACTGGTCCCCTCAAGCCCACATATAACTGTGTTGCTGTATCATCCTAGGATGTGACCATATGTGTGATTTAATATTTGTGTTCAATCCTCTCACCTTTGCAACGTTGTTGGCCATTGTTCAGCCAGGCAGACTCTTTCTCCTTGGAGGAAACCAAAATGCACCATCCCAATCTTGGATCCCTGGGCATAGTGCATTGAATCTGTCGTCTCTTTGTTGGACAAGACAGATTGTGACAAAGGGAAGACCCCTGTGCCACGCATCAAGACGCTGAATTGGACCTCAAGTGTTTGATCTACACCTATTAATAGAAGAGAATAAAGTTATTGTTATCCAATCAACATCAACAACGATACAAACAAACATTACATCCCAAACAGCGGTGAGCTCCATTAATTCATCAATACCTGCATTGTGTTCCTCTTTGAGTCAATAGCTAACAATATGTAGGAATCTTCAAAGTGGAAAGCCCTCTCGGTTACAGGACCCCCGCATTGTGTATTGTCTCACATGATTTAGGTTTGTTGATTAGTTGCCCTCTTTGTTGGTAATGTCATAATCTGATGAATCGCTTTTGAAATGCACAGGTTGTTGTAATATTCAGCAAGAGCACCTGAATCAACTGAAAGGTGAGAACAGAGTCTCATGTTACAGTCATTCACATGCAACAGACAGCTCACTGTTTTTATCTCAGATTGACAGTGACGTCAATGGTGTTATATTGACTGTATAGACAAGTGAGTCATGTGAGCAGGATTGATGTAATGATGTTGCTGATTCGACTCTGATTATTACCGATTAGATCATCCTCTACCGTTGGCTGGCAACCGTTGGGACGGCAGCATCCAATGCCTACTGAATAAATGATAAGACTGCCTAGTTATTCATCTGCATGCACGTGTCTCCCTTCAAACTGCATACACATTTCGAAACCTGATCAAGTAATTTTTGACACACAATTCGAAATGTTAGCTGGATCATCAGCCACTTCAAATTGCTAGAGAAACGGAATTGACATGGATTTCGAAATGTTTATCTGATAATGCTAATAAATCGAAAAACTACATTTCGAAGTCCATTGCGAGCATTCCTGACGGTTATTCCAAGGCCCCTCTACTGTTGGATGACAACTGTTGGAACGGCAGCATTCAATGCCTACTGAATAAATAATAAGACTACTCTGTTATTCATCTGTATGCACGTGTCTCCTTTCAAACTGTGTATACATTTCGAAACCTGATCGTGTAATTTTTGACAACAATTCGAAATGTTAGCTACATTATCGGCTATTTTGAATTGCAAGAACGGCTAAATAGACATGATTTCGAAATGTTTATCAACAGTTGGCGATAAATCAAAAAATCAACATTTCAAAATCCACCGCGAGCATTCCTGACGGTTATTCCGAACCCTTAATTCGAGGAAGGCAAAGAATTTGGCGCGATATCTCGAATTCTGATGTATATTCGCAGAATTTATAGCATAACGAGCATATTCGCGGAATTTGTAGGCAGTCGAAGTTCGCCAAAAATTATTAGCATCTGTATTGCCGCGGATAATATGCACGATCGGGTTTGTTTCCAAAAATGCATGAGATGAGGCACAGCGTGATCTTATCGTCTGGTCCGTCACCACAACAGGGTGATTAACCTCTACATTGTGTCACACGATGATGACACGATGTAGATCTCAACCAAGAAAAATGGGACGGCTTTCTCCGAAGTTCATTCAGATAACCGAAACAACCAAAACAACATGCCACAGACGCTCCACCACCTCAGTATTGTACATAGATCCGATTGATGTCTATATCATTGGCCGATTACCACGAAAACGCAGCCAGTCAGAGAGATGGGTTTTACATGACTGGAATGAGCGCCAGTAAGATCTCATCTTACCTCCTCGCTGATGATCTACACTGGCGTGACGAATCATACGATGGTGAACATCGATATCGTCCAAACATGCATCTGAATTCTCCAAAGATGCGGGCGAGTGGGAGGAAGAGCTTCGTGATTATTTTATTGAAGAGGGTAGAACACCAATCGTCTTCGATTTGTTTGAATCATCTCAACCCCTCTCCCTTCACAACAGTACGACATCACTCGCTGGTGGAAGTACCATCCCGTCCATCAGTAACACGGAGAATCTGAAACGGTGAGTAAAATGCAGATCGAGAGATGAAATAACGATGGAACAGATCGATGGACGCCCTCTGTCGTAGTTTTGGACAGTACGAAGAGGATGAAGACGATGTCATCATCATCGCAAAATATGCTCAATCGCGTTGCTTCATCTGTTTGGAGGACTTGGTGGATTGCCAAGATCTCATCACGATCAAGGTCGTCACGATCACATCTTCCGAATCTCTATCGACTGATCCCCTCGCAGGGCTGTTCTCATGTGTTCTGTCAGGAGTGTCTGTCCTCTTACATCGCATTCAAATCGAGAGATGTGGCCTGCATCTACCACCGCGTCACGCTCCTCAACCGCGAGGCAGAGAAGGTGAGAACTCGATCTCCCTCCACTCCTCACGCGTTACAATCAGACCATTCGAATCGAGAACGTCAACGCCTACGGAATCCCATGCGCTGCCATGGGCTGCACTCACGTCATGCTGATCAACGAACTGGTGCCCGTGGCAGACATGGACACCATACAGAGATTCATCGACATGTCTAAGATCCACCGCGCGAACGAGGCCGTCATCGCAGAGAACCGAGCCAACGCAGCGCCGGAGCCGGCACAAGACCGACGTGAGTCAACCTGCGCGATCGCATCTTCGATGAGATGCGCCATCGCATCTTCCAATGAGAGACTCAAATCTGTCCAGACTGCCTCGACTGTCGTTCGACCGACCTGCGTGTCCTCCGATCCGGCCGCCTGGCCTGCCTGGCCTGCCGCGCGGTGATGTGCTCCGACTGCCTCCAGCGTCATCCAAAGTGGAGGGCTTGCACCGTTCCCGCTTCAATAGGAGAAGAAGAGATCCATTTGGTTCGATGTCCTTCTTGCAGGATGCCCGTGCAAAAGAACGGAGGGTGTGATCACATGCACTGCCGCTGCGGCGCACACTTTTGCTGGCTCTGCGGTAGGGAGCAGGACCCCGGCAGCGTCTACCGCCACGTCAACACTTGTAATGGGAAGAACATGAGAAAGACTTCACGGGTGGACATGAGAAAGATGAAATGAAGGCCTCGACAGTCTCTATTTATGTCTCTTTCGCGATTCACTCGTTCGACACCGGCGGGTGGTGCCGCACTTTGACTTTGGTATTTCTTCTCTCGGTATAATTCTCAGTAGGACGATTCTTTCAAGTTCCTCGTGGACGGATTGCGGCTGTCGTGACCTCCTCGGTTCCTGGGAACGCCCACGTCAAATCTTCCCACCTATTCTCCATCAGCCTCTTCGTGATGTACATGTGAGATATCGTATGTCACGTGATCTTTGTAGATGGAGCCTCACCTTCATCGTGACACACGTGGCGTGATCCATTTTTCCGGGATATTTGATGTAATCGTTCGGCAGCTTCTCTCTTGGATTCTGCTCCATCCACTCTCTTCCGTTACCTGGACAATGTCACAAAAAGTCGACGAAATTTCGTCTCACCTGTCATACTCAGGCAGAACTGGATGATGCGTGTCGTAATAGAATTCGGTGACATCAGCTCTTCCTCTTGCTGTACAAGATCAGACTCGTTGTAGTTCGGATCGTGGCGAGTTGTAGATCGACCTACCTGTGTGGGAATGGAAAAGACTTTCGTTCGCAATTTGTGCTCCTGCTGGCCTCCGCAGATGAGATCTTCCGACAAGAGCTTCAGCATGTATTGTGTCTTCAGGTTTTGGACCTCGTCGAGCGATTCGATGTCGTTCCAATCCTAGATCTGTCAGAAATTGTCCCACCGATTCTTCACGAGATTCCCGGGAATTCACCTGAACCGAGGAAAATTTCGGACCGAGGTCGGCGGGAACTTTTCCCAGAGTCTGTGGGTCCAAATTGTCGTGCACCCCGTCGGACAATATGAGTATGATGTCTCCAGGCGAGCACAGCTGAAAGTTGAGCGACACGTTGCGTAGATCGGGCGCTCCCTCCTCCACCTGCGGTCCCAGCCTTCCACCACAGTCCTTCGCATCGAAGACGTTCTGTCCACCTTTCAATTCCCGTTCCCGGCCTCTTTTTTTCACCTGGCGATTACCCTCGGTCAAGTCCGTGACGGCCTTCGATTCCTTGTTGAAGTGGTACGATTTGCAGTCTCCGATGGTGACAAAGGCCCACACCCACGTCTTCATCTTGTCCTTGTCTTTCTTCTCCTTTTTTTCAGACTTTTGCGCTTCCTGATCGACGCATCAGATGATGGTGAGATGCACGATGGTGATCACCTTCTTCTTTCCTTCCTTCTTCTCCTTCTTTTCCTTCTTGACGGGTATGAGAACTCCTCCCAGTAGTGTCGTTGTGCCGGCCTCCCACTGATCTTTGCCCTCCGTGATTTTGAATTGGCAGGCAGAGAGAGCTTGCAATAAATAATGACCGACGTCTCTCAGGTCGTTCATCTCGTGGAGATGACTCCTGATGCGAATGAGATGATGTGAGATGGAGATGGATCACCTGAGGTAGTCCACAAAGGCACTCTTTGCCGTATTCGATGCTTCCATCGGTCCTTTGCCCCAGCTGCAGCCGTCGGCGACGACCGTGATGACCATGTTGTCCTCTAAGAGCTGGATGCAGTAGGAGTCACATATTGGATCACCCTCCCGAATGGTTCGTGTGGGAAGGTGGGGATAAGTCGAGATGGCTCGTCCGTATACCTGGTTGAAGTCAGAATGATATGGGCGATGGGAATGCAATGTTGAGGGTGAATCGGAGAAGAAGGTCGAATCGTATGGATGAACGTGGCTCACCCAAGGTGTGTAGGCATCATCGACAAAATGGGGATCATACGGTCCCATTATGGTGTCTATGATCTGCGGTTTCTTCTTCGGTTTCTTGACGAATTTCAGTGGAGGAAAATGGTAATAGAGGAGGCTCTTTGTGTCTAAGTCTAAGGCTTGAAAAATGTCCGTGAACTCATCCTGCTTATACTTTCTCGATTTGACCTTCTCTAACTTCTTGATGTCGATCATTCTCTGCATCTGACTGATGATAAATGGGACATTGGTGGGCAGTGCGAGGGGCGATTCAGGCATCATGTGGTGATCCAAGCCGTTGCTCGATTTGGGGGGAGTTGAAGTGGAAGCTTTTGGTACTCTCGTCTGTGGAGAAGAGAATTCGGTCGCAGCCGAAGTTGATTTGGTGAGACGGGTTGGAGGCGAGGTGAGTGTGGATCCAAAGAGGTCGCTTGAGCCATCAGATTGTTCCGAGAAGTTGGACATTATGTATAATGTCTATATGAGATTCGTCTGTGAGAAATCGTCATTCGAGATAGAGATAAGGAGAGAGCAATATTCCGAATACAAAGATGGCTCACATTGTGTGCAACGTTGTTTGTCTTTGGAATCCTAAAACAGTTCCCCTCCCGATAACACCAGATTAAGGATGTCTGTATATACACGGCGAAATGAGAGGGTTCAAGCCGAAAGATAAAATGCTACCAGAGACAAATGTGTGAGAGGAGGGCAGTCAAGCCGTCAGTTCTGCTCGGCTCTTCCTCTTTCTCTTCACGATCGCCGTGGAGGGTCTAGATGGGAGGGACGTCTTCCAGTTGAGGGAGGGAAAACTGAGTGTCGGTTATGCAACAACCGATTTCCCGAGTTTTCTACGTGTTGTCACTAACGAATAGAAGAGCAGCAGCCCGCGGACCACTTCGGAACTCCTTCTATCCTCTTCTCTTGATCCTCTCACATTTTCAGGGGATATAGTGTTAAGACGGACCGCTGCATCTTTTCGACAGGTGCTTGAGAGGTTCCAGATTAAATAATCGAGAGATGACAAAGTAGAGAGATTCCAGCCGTTCCCCTCTCTTCCCTTTCATACCGCAAGTGAATAACTGTCTCCGGTGGGCAACAATACAAGGATAGACCCCGCATGATCTCGAATTGGGCTCAACGCCGCGAGCTGAACAACGACACAGACGTGATCAGAGAGGAACAATTTCTCTCGCTTCGGTGTTCGTGTGAAAGATTTGAATGACCCTTCTTGAGAAAGAGTTCAATCTGGATCAATCCAAGACAAACAGTTCCAATCACACATTTTGAAGCGACCACAGCGACACAGTCGACACCTTCTCCGAGGTTGGGGCGATCATCGACTATTTTTTATGATTCACATGGCCTTCGTGTGCCTTCCAATCGCAGCCAACTTGCCATCTGAAACGCGGTACAGACTGACCTACCCAGATTGAGGAACGGGAGAGAGACTACCGTTCATTCTTCACCTCTGTAAATCCCAATGTCTTTCCTAATTTGAGGACCTGCACCTCATCAGCACCTGCATCATGTTCACGATGTCACCTTCCCCTCAATTCGAACAGAGTCACCCACGGAGATGGCTTGGAGATAGTTGACGTTGATATCGACGGACACTCCACCGCGAGAGTTATCTACGGCAAGAAGAGCCATCGTGCCTGATGATATCAGATCGTCCACACTCTCTGATCGTCAATCACCAACGATGTCCACCTGAAAGTCGTGTCAGTCGATGGTCGATAGAGGACCATCACTCACAAGGGTAGAAATGCAACCACCGTGCAGCGTTCTGATTCAATGGTCAATCATCACGGAAAGCGCTCGAATTTACCTGTATGAATTGCCTAGCTGTAATCGTGAGTCTTCTAATTGCATTTCACATCACCTTTTCATCGACAGGTAACAGGCAAACCGCGTTGACCTGTCGTGTTCAGATTCTGTGACTGAATTATAATTCTATTCACTGGCTTGTCTTTGGACATCTCAAGAACTTGCATTTGTTCGAATGGTCCATCCCATCCATTGCTCGCTAAGAACGGACCCAGTATCGATTGAGCACCATGTTCTTTCGCCTTGTTGATGAAAGAAGTTGGCGGCTGTTGATTGGATGTGTGACGAATGAAGGGGGTCTGCGTGGACAGTAACGTTGGTGAGAGAATAGTTCGAATCGGTTGACTCAATGGAGCTCGAGATAGTCTGTGAATCAGCCTCGTGGCATGCATGGTGTCACCGTGCCAATGTTCTACAACCTATCGCATCTACAGCGGATAAAAGTTTCATCCACTTCAGCTCTGTCCGAGAAGATTATAGAGGTCAGAGGGCACGCGTCTGTGGTCGCACTGATGCTGTCCAGACATCCACCTCAGGGTATAGGGGGGACAAGATCCACTTCTGATTGATCGTGTGAGAAAAATGCCGGAAAGCGCCCTTGTGGATGAGCTGTAAGATATCCATGGCAACGCGAATCTCTTCCTCTCACTTTCAGTGCGTCCTCTCTATCCATTGAATCGACACGGTGAGAGGCATCAGCTCACTTGTGGATGAAGACTGTCCATGCAGATCATGATGAATCTTGAGAAGTAATTGAGATCGACGAGGTGACAAAGATGTTGTTGTATGGCGTGACGCGATGATGATTCCGAAAAAATTTCGACGGAATCTCAAATGAGAGGGTCCTCTCAAAGTCCTCGCAGAACTCACACATCATCACACGCCACGCACCTACGACGCACCAACGAACGAAGAAATATGCCCTCCTCCATTTATACACCAGGTTTTAGCAACATCTCCCAGAGATTGAACGAACACAACGGCTACATCCAGGTTCCCCCTCAGATCTTGAGCAAGTTGTCCTCCAACTCCAGTGACAACCACAGCAACATACCCGTTATTCAAAACCAAGAGGTCAGCCAGACGAGAGGCCTCTACCGACCCAAGACCCACAAGAGGGGCAATAGCCGCGACCTGGACACCACCCACCATGCCCCTGGCATGCACATTAGAGCTCACGAGCACGTACAGACCAACAGCGAGGGGTATCCTCTCATCTGGTCCAGACTGACATTTGGACCGGGGGAGGATTTTTGCTCCAATTTCTTCAACCAATGGAGTGGTTCCTCTGCCACCCAACGCCTACTTTTCTAATAGAGGTCAATATATCACGGTAAACTGCCGTCGTTTCACTGGAAGTTCTATTCATTTGGATCATTGTTATTGTACTGTATTATGACGTTGGCGACTGTTTTCGTGTGTGAATAGATGAGACGAGACGTTGTTTCGCTTGGACGGTAACGCAGTCCATGATATGCAGTTCATACATGAAAATCATACCAACAACCAAACGCACGAAATTCCAAATTTTAGAAACGCATCGACATCAATCATTACGCATCACAACTAACAACAACCATGCCCGAGAGAGTACTCGTACGTCCAACCCCCAGAGGTAAATTCACCATCCATTCTGTGCTCACATCTCACAGGAAGAACCTCTTCACCTTCTCTCCCAATCGATAACTCGAATGGGATATTGAGCACACTGAGACAGACGAAAGATAAAGTCGTCCGCTCTATCTCCTCCGGTGTTCAGACAATCATCGAGAAGACGAGAGAGGTATCTCAACTCGCACGTGACAAGCTGAGAGAGAGCTCAGTATCTATAGCCAGGTGAGAGATGCAGCATGGTGCATTGGAGGTGACGTCACACAGATTCGTCTTGGATCTTCAGCGTAAGTTTGGCCTTGGTGTAAGCACCATCACGGGTGCAAACACTTCAAGAATCACGGGACCAACCTCCAATACGGCCATATCACAGCAGCATCCAGAGGCAACGGCCGCCGTCCAATCACAACTGAAGGAGACACCTACCGGTGAAGAGATGGTAGATATCTCTCAAGATGTGAGGAGAAAACATTCACGTGCACGACTCATAGTACTCATCAGTTGCCCGTCCGTCCATTAGAAGACATCGTCGGATCAGACCAATCATTTGCAGCCGACATCAAGAGTGCAAGAAAGCAGGTCTTCAACGCGAGGAAGTCTAACCAATAAACGAAACCGTTGTACACGTGTCGATCTTCTCCATGAAGAGACGACATCGATCGTCTATTTCACGATGCAACATGTTTCGGTCGTTTGATGACATCCTCTTTCTGCAGACCTCTCATGTTCCTCAATATACTCGTTCCAATCGCTTTCGCCAGTAATGGTGGAACCGCATTTCCGATCTGATCGACACAAATCAGCCCGCACATCATGCAACATCGTCTTCCCACCTGCTTCTGTTGAGCGGTTCTCTTCCCCTTGAAACGAAAGGAGTCTGGAAAAGATTGGATTCTGGCCAATTCCCTGACCGTGAGCGTGCGATCTCCTTTACACAATAGAGTTCGCGAGGGCTTCTTCCACTCTGGATCGTTTGTGGGGGGTGATCTCTCTTTGTCCCATCCTTCGTATAATTCTGTTCGACAGTCATCTTCTTTCGACATGGTGTTCCATCTCGCCTTGCATGTCGGGGTCGATGCCTCTCATCTCACACTGGAAGGCATTCTTAGGTCCACTGTAATACTTGACGTCGGCTGTAGACTTGAGCTTTCCTCTCTCAGATGAAATGACCCACCATCGAGATCGACCTCCTCCGATCGGTCGTAGATATCGCTGATGGCGTTCCATTTTGACACGGGTAGGCTGCATTCGAGTCAATGTCTCAAACGAAGACGAATGTGATACCAGGGAGGTGGTTTGATGGTGGTCAGCTGATAACCTCGCTTGGCTGCGATGAGAATGAACCTCTTTCTATTCTGTGGGACACCATAGTCACTGGCCAACAGTCGCTGCTTGATCACCTGTCGTTCCATCAATCTCACACTCATCACACATCATCACAATGACATCATCACACATCACATCACACCACATGAGATCACATCACATCACCATCGTCTATCTCACTTGATAATCGTTGTGAATCAACATCCTCAACATCCCCCTCACGAGCGTCTTGTTCTTTGGAAACTCGATGGCCTCCACGTTCTCGAATATAACGTACTTTGGCTGCACGGTGGACACGATCTCAAAGAAGACGACCATCATTCTCGTGATGGCCTCTTCAGCCGGCTCGGCAGAAGCATCTGCGTGGTTTTTCGAACGATTTGCCGGGGAGATGGACTGGCAGGGTGGACCACCGACTACGATGTCTACGTTGTCGTCCGTGATCATGTTCCTGCGATCCATCCAGTACTTGAGTTTGTGGCGGACGAATTGTTCTTCGATCTGGTCCCTCACGCTGGAGATGAGAGAGCTCCAGGGAAGTTCGATGAGTTGGTCGCGATCAGAATTGGGGAGTACGAAACGGACGGTGACCTGACTGGATGAGATTTCCGCGAGATTTCGACGAGATTTCTATTCGATTTCGTACGATGAGGTTGGACTCTTCTTCCGCTCTCTGTCGAGGTCAGTGGAAATTTCGATGAAATTTGGTATTCACCTTGAATAGGCCGTTGAATCGAACTTGAGTGATCTCATCCACAACGGCACCTTCTCTCCATCAGATAATTTACGGAATACAAACGGATGAGAGTGTGAGATTTCGTCGATATTTCGACGGAATTTCATCAAACACCTGCTCGTAAGAGGTCGAACAGTTTGACGAATGTGGGGTGGATTTCGGTCTGCCACGTGTCGTGTTGTTCGGACCATCCGGCCCAACGAATCTTGAATTCCCTCTTTCCTCCACTCGCTCGGTGGTCCACGATGTGGCTCACCTTGTATTGTCCTTCGTCTTCTTCTTGATTCGGATCGAAGATCTCTGGATGAGGTCACGATGAGAAGATCGGATGGTGATGCGATGGTGGTGCGATGGTGGTGCGAGATCGTAAAAGTGACGAACAAGAAAGACGAATAGCTCCACACTCGATCCAAACGAATCTCACCTCTCTCGATGATCTGCGGCCTTCCCTCCTTGAAAGCTTTCAGCAAGTCCGGACAGTTCAGATTTGACAGAGGCTGCCACATGGCCTGAGCGTAAGCGTATCCCTTCCAGTAGATGAGATACTCTTCCTCCCCCGTCTCTTCGTTCTATGACGGCTCAGTTTCACATCCACATCCACATCATCTCACGATCTGTTCATCGGTGATCTCTTCGACGTCGTATTCGTCCGAACTGTCTTCATCTCTCAGCCACATGCGAGGGTCCCCTCTCTGAATGACGATATCCTGTTCAAAAGAGACATTTATTTTCCGTCTACAACGCGCCGTCGCCTCACCTTCCTCGCCTTGCTTCCACCTATGGCTCCCAGTAGGATCTGAGTCTTCCTCTGCATGATCTCAGCTTCTCCATACATCTTGACGTGGGGAAAATTCTTTCGATAAGTCTTCGTGGCAGCTTCATCGCTCTCTACTGCCCACTTGGCTTCGATTCCGGCCATTCTCAAACCCTGAGAGAGTCCTCCAGCACCACTGAAGACGTCGAGCATCTGTCTGTCCATGAGATGGAGATCGTCTCGTCGCGATGGACGTACCTTTGGTTTGTAATGGGGAGGGAATTTGGTGGGGGTACCCGGCTCTGCATCTAGAAAGGATTTCGTTTTCTCGTCGTAGTAGAAACGATAGAACCATCTGTCTTTTGTTCGATGGAGATCGGGTATCTGTTCGAATCAGGTGGGGATGATACATGTGAGATGATGGAATCGTCACGGGAGAGCCGGGAGGGACATAGTTGACCGTGCATTGACCTTCGATCATCTGAGTGTCGAATTCGTGCTGCTCTTCATCGAAGCCTAAAAACAGCTATGAGGGATCAGACGACGGCATTGCATGCGGAAGATGATACCTCCTTGTTATTTCCCATCAATCCGATACGTCCCAACTCGGTATCGTGATTGTTATAGAACCACCTGCCTCTGAAGTAAATGTTCTCATCTGGATCCTGTATTACTGTCAAACCTATGTTGCTGTGAGGGTGATACCTTATAGATTCGATCGATTCGGAGGATCCAGAAGGGTTCTTCCTCGACTTCAGGTTTCAAATAGACACAATCGCCGACATAAAATTCTGAACCCAATAGATCGAACTGTGTTATATTTATGGAACCAGAGTCCACTCTACTACCTGGTCTCTGCCTCGATCGCCTTCCCATCACATTGATGTTTCAAATTGTTTTGCGAGGAGCGAAAAATTTGACAAGTACGTCTACGAAGCTGCATTCATACTTCTGAACTATGCAGGTCGCACCGTCGCGACCTCCAACACAGGCTAGAGGCTCACCATAGGGAGAGCAGCGTTCTAAATTTGAAAATAGAGACAAAGACAAATTCTCCGGAGCCTTGTAAACTGTCTTACTCCGTTCTTGAGGGAGAGCGTCTGAGGAGTCCGACCTCTAAGGTGTGAGAAATTCTTAGCGCAATGAATCAGGTCTGTTGCCGTACCGGTGTGACGAGCTAAGAAGTTTCTCCTTTTTCCCTCAACCCGAAATCTCCTGCGTCAATCTTCTCCTGCCGAACACAACTTCCGCACCTCTCGACAGGCAACATGAGAACCACTCTCTTCACCATCCTCCTCTCCACTCTGCTCGTCGCACAGGCTCAGACCAAGTGCGGAGGATTCGCCGGCCTGGCTTGCCCTGCTAACCAGTTCTGTCTGACTGCCTCCATGCCCGGTATGGCTGACGAATTCGGTGTCTGCGGTGAGATCGCATCGGATCTGTCGTCGCATCTTCTCATCCTCTATAGTTGAGACCGACGTCACCTGCGGCGGATTCGCCGGCAAGCAGTGCCCCACCGGATTCACCTGCTACACTCCAGAGCCCAACAGAGACGGAACCAACCACGCCGATGAGATGGGCTTCTGCAGTGCGTAACGCAATGTCATACGAACGTACCATCTGATCTCATTCAGTTATGACCCAGCCCATCCTCGTCAAGAAGCCCGAGCTCTCATGCCCAGAGAAGCCACTCCGCTGCCCTAGCTGCCCAGAGACCCACGAGTGCAAGAGATTCGCACGGACCGCCACCAATTGCTCATACGCCGCGTGCGTTCCCAAGAGAAGAGAGCCCGTCATCTGCCCCCAGCATGTCCCCACCTGCCCCGCCTGCGTCCACGGACAGACATGCAAGGTCACCCCCCAGACTCGCACCAAGTGTGCCGAGGCCAAGTGTGTCCCTGTGTCCTCCGTCGAGATGTTCGGATGTGTAATGTGCACCGCCGACATTCCATCTTGCCAAAACTGCCAGGCCGGACAGAAGTGCACTATCACTCCCAGAACTTGCAAGCAGTGCGCCTCTGTCAAGTGCTCTTCCTTCTAAAAGAGATCCACACGAATATGAATCGAAAATAAATTAAATGAGTCAATTTGAGTTCTTAGATGGCCTTGTCACCCTCAAAGCTTCGGCCCTCTTCCATTTCATCGAAGTCTCACAAGATGATGATGATGATCTCTCTTGAGGGACGCAAAGAGGGACGATCGATTGAGGTGGAATGAAGGATGGATCTCTCGCATTCCTTTATCTTGGGGTTTCTTCGGTACAAACAGATGGAAAACGCTGATCGTTCGATAGATGATGCGTGCAGATAGAGGAGTCAGCCGATGTCTCTCGTCAGAAGGCTCGCACGGGTAGCAATCGCCACGTCTGTAATGGCTCTTGCTTCTTCTCTTCTGTCAGCTGCATCTCTTGTCTTTCCATTTGGTTCGTACATTTCGTACACTCTAAGAACTTGCCCGTGCCAACGTTTCTCAGCGTCCAAAATCTGTCCATGTCACTCTCTCTTCTCTTCTCTTCTCTTTCTCACTTTCCCATCGACTTCTTCTGCTTGTCTTCTATGTCCACCGAAGTGACGTCCCACTGCTGATGCACGCTCTTCGCATCATCTTCTGTCGCAGACAGCTCTCCCGAAGCTTTCGCGCCAAAATACTTCTTCGTCTCTCGATTCATGAACGTGTGGTGTCCCTCATCGTTCGCCTCCACCTACCCACGTCAGCAAGAAATCCCGTAAAAATCTCGTAGAAAACTCACCACCCATTGGTCTTTACCCTCCCCTGTTTTCACGGGAGCAAAAGGTCTTTCTGTCAATAGATAAGACGTGACGTTCTGATTCTCCAATCGGAAGTATGTCACTGGCCCTTCCAGTTGCTCTCTACCGGGTGGCTTTCTGATGCGAAAGGCTGTAAAGTTGAACTGTGCCGTGTCTTTGTACTCGATGTACTCTGTCAGAGCCTCTCTCATGTCTTTCTTCACGTAATCGATGTATTCTGCTTCCAGTCACTCTCTTTCCTTGTTTTCGCGTAAAGATGAGATATAGAAGGGAGGCCGTCATCGAAGTGAAGACACACCTGCCGCTCTCATCGGCTGATCGACGACGTCGAACCATCGTCTCAGATACTTCTTCACTGGATCTCTCGCGTGTACCTTCCTGCCGATCCAGTACACTGAACTGTACAACACATCCATATCACCCAGGCCATAGTAGCATGGACTGTATCTTCTTTCAGCTTCTGTGCGGCAGATTTTAGCGGAATTTCGAATCTCACCTGCTACCTGTCCTTTCGTTCTGGTATGTACGGCAGGGTGAGTTCCAATAGGTGAAGAGGTGATAGTTGAGAACGGTCCAGTGCCTCCACGGTGAAGAGTACAAGATACTGGCCCAAAAGCTCTATCTCTCTATCAGTACACGAAACATCCATGCGTGTATTGTATAGCGTGGAATGAAGAAGAATCCTTCTCACCTCGTCTGGGTACATGTTCCACTTCAAGAAGTTCGTCCAAGGTCCAAGTATGGCTGGACTCAAAACGTGAACTCCAAACTCGTAAGGAAACATGACCCAGTTGACCGACGGTACCACCACTGCGTGATAAGGTGAAGTTGTCATGGCGTTACAGTCGACGTCCATGCACCTACCCCTCGTCAATTTGAAAGACGATCTCCTCGTCGTCACCTGGCTGAAGTTCTCCAGCACTTTGAAGAAACTGACTGTAGTACTCTTTCATCTCACGATATGTCTCACTGCTCAGTGCCTTCGCGGCGAGGATGAAGAAGAGATCATCGGTGTGATTCATTGCAGAAATGAGCTCTGTGGCGCTGGCCACTGTATCTGCACTGTGCACGACCATCAGATAGGCGATGGAGAAGCGTTTCGGATTTGTCTCCTGCGTCAGTTAATCAAGTGGAAGACATCATTCCGAACCTGGATGATGGACAACGAGGCGCTGTCCTCTGAAATCGGCTGCATAGTCTGCCATTGTTCAGAGCCAGCAGTCAAACTTCTTCGGAGGTATATAACCAGAAATACGAATGTTAGTGCCACTGCAGACTTCAAGAGGAGGGGTGAGTTCTACATCATGTCAATCGAACAACATCATCGACGATGGAAGATGAAGCATACCTTCATTTGTGCGAGCTATGAAGAGTGCTGGGGAAGCTGCTTCCGCATAACAACTATCATTTCTCGGGAATTGAGTTTGGTCAAAATCCGACAGTGCCTCGGTAAGTGACGAGACAGTACGTTTAGTATGACATTGCGACCCCAGTAAAGATTAAGAGATTAACCCCGAAAGAATGAGGGATCGACAGGGCCCTTGAGAGGCCCATGAGATCACGATGGTCTATCTGGCATAATATTTCGATCTCATCTGATCCGTAGGTCATTTGAAGGACAGTGAGACGGAGGCGAATTCTACGGTCCCCTTATTCATCGAATCACCTTTGCAGGTGGGCACGTTGCTCATTGAGATGGGGAGGCAAGTTTGTGAATCTCGTCAAGATCGAGTCAAGGACCCACAAAAGAGGAGAAGAACATGAATGACAACAACAGAGAGACACAACCAAGGGAATTGTATCCTCAGTGGTACCACCGTCAAGTTGAAAGACTTTCTGAATAAGAACTCTCCTGGATGTGGCGCCACAGAGTTCATCTGTTCGACAAATCACACCGAGCTTCTTCATCTTTGCCGATCCTGACGAACGCCAAGTCTACACCCGAGTGCAAGAGATCCAGCAAGAAGAAGTCGCAAGGATTTTGAGGAAAGCTGAGATGAGAGCAGATCGGTGATAGAATGTATGCAATCAATGCATCAAATTTCATTAGAAGGCTCGAACGGGTAGCAGACGCCACGTCTGTAAGCGCTCTCTCTGCTTCTCTTCTGTCAGCTGCATCTCTTGTCTTGCCAGCTTGCTCTTGCACTTTGTGCACTCTAAGAACTTGCCCGTGCCAACGTTTCTCAGCGTCCAAAATCTGTCCATGTCACTCTCTCTTCTCTTCTCTTCTCTTTCTCACTTTCCCATCGACTTCTTCTGCTTGTCTTCTATGTCCACCGAAGTGACGTCCCACTGCTGATGCACGCTCTTCGCATCATCTTCCCCCAAAGATAACCCTCCCGAAACTTTCGCGCCGAGATACTTCTTCGTCTCTCGATTCATGAACGTGTGGTGTCCCTCATCGTTTCGTTCCACCTGCATCCATCACTCAAAATTTTAATCTCGTAGAAAACTCACCACCCATTGGTCTTTGCTCTCTGCCGTCCGAACTAGACTGAACGGTGCATCGGTCAGGAGAGTCTGAGTCACGTTCTGATTCTCCAATCGGAAGTATGTCACTGGCCCTTCCAGTTGCTCTCTACCGGGCGGCTTTCTGATGCGAAAGGCTGTAAAGTTGAACTGTGCCGTGTCTTTGTACTCGATGTACTCTGTCAGAGCTTCTATCATGTCCTTCTTCACGTAATCGATGTACTCTGATTCCCGTCAATGAAAGAGACAGATGTACGGCGGATGTGAAGGAGATGTCATCACGAGCGTCACCTGAAGAGCTCATCGTCTGATCGACGACGTCGAACCATCGTCTCAGATACTTCTTCACTGGATCTCTCGCGTGTACCTTCCTGCCGATCCAGTGCACTGAGCTGTACAGCACGTCCATGTCACCCAGACCGTAGAAGCATGGACTGCGTTTTCTCTCAGTTTCTACGCGAATTTCTGCGGGATTTCAAATATCACCTGCTGCCTGTCCTCTCGTTCTCGTATGTACGGCAGGGTGAGTTCCAATAGGTGAAGAGGTGATAGTTGGAAATGCTCCAGTGTCTCCACGGTGAAGAGTACAATATACTGGCCCAGAAATTCTGCTCTCCGTCGGTACACGAGACGATGGTTGATTCTCACCTCGTCTGGGTACATGTTCCACTTCAAGAAGTTCGTCCAAGGTCCAAGTATGGCTGGACTCAAAACGTGAACTCCAAACTCGTAAGGAAACATGACCCAGTTGACCGATGGTACCACCACTGCGTGATAAGGTGAAGTTGTCATGGCCGTACAATTGACATCCATACATCTATCCTTCGTCACTCTTCACGGGTTCCTCTGTTTCATTCACCTGGCTGAAGTTCTCCAGCACTTTGTCTTTCTCGTCTCTGCCGTCTCGTTGTATTTACAGATCGGCTCGTACGGCCCGACGTAAGATGCGAAGGGGTGCAGCGACTGCATCCACGAACGATAGTCTGCCGGCCGCTTGAGAGGATACGATCCTCCGTCTACAAACACTGCCTTGTCCCACTTGTGCGGATGCTGCACGGCCACTCGCAGCACCTCTAGCGTCGCCTCTACTTGTCTCCACGATGCCCAGCTCCCGCTCATGCGCGATTCGCAGAGCTGAGAGGTAGAATGAGATGAGATGAAGGTGATTCACATGGAAGGTCTCACGTGTGTGTTGGGAAACTGACTGTAGTACTCTTTCATCTCACGATATGTCTCATTGCTCAGTGCCTTCTCGGCAAGGATGAAGAAGAGATCGTCGGTGTGATTCATCGCAGAGATGAGCTCTGTGGCGCTGGCCACTGTGTCTGCACTGTGCACGACCATCAGATAGGCGATGGAAAACCTCTTTGTGTTGGTCTCCTGATCTCATTTAGTTAAAAGAAGAAGGAGATCAGTACGAACCTTGATGGTGGAAGATGATGTGTTCTGCATCAAATAGACGGACTTGGTGGTCTGACATGAATGAGAACCGTAGAACCAACCAGTTTGAAGGTGCAATACCATTAAGAGACCCAAGGCCGTCGCAGCCAACCGCATGAAAAAGGATAACTGCTGCGTCCCGTCATTCAGACATTAGAACATCGATCGGGCGATCACCTTCATGTGTGTATTAAAGAGTATGCGCCCCGAAGAGGTGCCAACTCTACGGGCGAGGCATTTCACAAGAAACGGGAGCAAAATCGTTAACGTGGTGATTGCGATAATAATCACGGTAACTGCCGACAGATGACCCAAAACGGGTCGGTTCATGTGTTTCCGGCAGCAAGGCTTTCCCAACTCTTCCTCTTCGGGTGACATGGTAACCTTCCCAATAAAAGGTGCGAACAATCGCGGTAGCTATCACTCGATCTACGTTTACTACCGAGTCATGTCCAAAGTTTTGCCCGATCAATAGACATTACCTTAATTTCTGTTCAGCACACTCTACCTCTTAACTATTGGATCTACCATTCAACATGCCCGTGAACGCGAACAACGTTTCGCCCGAAAGATCTCCACGACTGACACCTAGCATTGCTGCTGCTGTCCATGATTCGCATGTAGGTGTGATACATAAAGAGGCTGTATCGTTGTTGGAATGCGACAGAGAGAGAAAAAATTATGGATCTACAATGCTTTCGAAAATTGACGTCATCGGCAAATAGTGTGAGGTGGCATCTTTACATCTCGCTCAAGCACATCATTCCAACATGCAAACTGTAGAACCTGTTCTAGCTTGTGCTCCTCTTCCTAACGTCAAAGAACAAGGTAGATTTTCTCCTTACACAAACAATGGAGGGTATGTATATACAGATGAGTGATATGGAGAGTTGATGGAATGCAGTACCGTTATTGCCGTTGCTGGCAAAGACTTCTGTGTGATTGCAGGAGATACACGTATGAGCGAGGGATATTCCATCACCTCTCGAAATGTCTCAAAGGTCATACAACTGTGAGTGTCACGTAGTCTTTCGTGTGTTCATCTCCTCACATTTTTCAAGAACAAGCAAATGTGTCCTGGCCTCTTCAGGCATGCAGGCTGACATTGCCACACTTCACAAACTGCTTCTCATCCGTCTGGAACAATACAAACATCAGAACGGACGTGAGATGAGCACGACGTCCATTGCACAGCTGTTGGGCAACACCCTCTACGGAAAGAGATTCTTCCCGTATTACACGTTCAACGTCTTGGGAGGTGAGAACACGTCTCCAACATCCCACATTGATACCATTTCAATCATCGATTGGAATGAACTGATGCATCTCAGGCGTCGACGATAAGGGTGTGGGTTGTGCATACAGTTACGACGCCGTTGGTTCCTTCGAGAGAACTCCATACTCTTCATCTGGAACCGGACAACAACTCGTGCAACCTCTATTAGACAACCAGGTCATCCATCGCCATCATCATCACATCGACTCACCCCCACAGGTGGCCAAGAAGCACCAACCCAACGTTCTAAAGGTAGACGTCTCTGCTAAAGAGGTGGAAGAGTTTGTGCGTGATGCCATGACATCTGCCGGAGAGAGAGACATTTACACTGGAGACCACGTTGAGGTTAAGACGGTCACTGCTAATGGTGTCGTCCATCAGAGGTTCGATCTTAAATTCGATTAAATAGTTTGTCCGATTGATTTATTCTCCTTTGTTTTCTGGTGAAGAGATGATGAATGTCTGTGATGCACGTGAAGACTGATATTGGAGACGATACGACCAATGCCTCGCATAGTGATCGGGAATTTGTACTGGCTTGATGAAGGCCATCAGTTGGCCAGTTTTCCTCGCGGTCGTGCAGGTTGATCAGAATGCTTTCCGTGATGATTGTCCGTTGAGTGATCCTCCATCGGTCATCGACTGTTGAGTCCTCAGATTTTCAAAGACATTGGGATTTACAGAGGTGAAGAATGAACGGTAGTCTCTCTCCCGTTCCTCAATCTGGGTAGGTCAGTCTGTACCGGTTTCAGATGGCAAGTTGGCTGCGATTGGAAGGCACACAAAGGCGATGTGACCGATAATAAATCGTTGATTATCCCAACATCGATGAAGTGTTGAACGATTTGAAAGTTAGACATGGGATGTGTTCTGTTCTTTATATCTCTCTGGTGAATATCTCTTGGCGACGAGCGGGAGAGGGTAATGTGGTTCTCTGCATTCTGGCCTTGGATTTCGCTTCCTTCTGGAAATCTTTGACCACACGACCCACCATCTGCCACGCACCGGCGAAACTAGCAGTAGCTGCGACGGTGGTGGTAGGAACGCTGAGAAAATGGTCAGCCATCACCATATATGTGATCATTTCGGCTCACTTCCAATCCTTCGGCGCCTGGAACTCATTAAGCTTGCTGACTCTTCTCATGAGGCGCCCCCCCATTCCAGAGTAGGCGGTCCTTGTGATTTGTGATGAGTTCATTGTTGGGTTTGAATTATTTCTGAACGAGAATCGTTTTGATTTGTGACTTACGTATATTCTACAACACGACCGAGCTGCGTGACGCAGGCAAACATGCTGAGAGCCATCCGCATCGGCAGCTCATTGGGTCGGTCGATACGTCAGCCACGTCCCTTCAGAAGATGTGTCATCGATCCGCATATAGTGCATTCTCGACCGTTCAGACGTCACTTGTGGGGATTACCTATATTCAATAAGAATGGTGAGGTTGAAAGAGAAGATGGAAGAAGAATGACGTCATTCGAAGCTAAGACTGAGGAGAAAATTGAGTACGAGGAACATTCTACAGAAGAGCTGGCTGCGTACGAGAGGGCAAAAGCGAAGGCGGAGGAATACAAGAAGAGGGTGAGCGTGTGAGTTGTATCATGATCTGAAGATGTCACAGAGAGAAGCGGCCGTACAGAGATTGAATGATCAGAATCATCCCAAAGGAGTTGAAATTCGAGAGCATTTGGAAGAGCAGCAGAGTGAGTTCATGACGTCTTATCCCCATCCACACTCATCACATTATCCAATGACATATGAGACATCTATCTAATCTCTTTCCACATCATCATCACGACAACCATCATCTCCGTTCCATCCTCCTGATCTGGTGACATCCTCCTGATCTGATGACATCAGGTGTCGGATTATTCAACCTCAGGGGGAGAACAAAGGGAGAGACCTTGTTCACAGAGACTTCCCTCGCAACTGCACCCATCGACTCGCAGCACTGCCACCACTGTTGCAAAGACATCGGCCCAAACGCCATCGTCTTACCATCCGGTGCCCACGTGACCGCAATCGATCAGTTCGGCGTGGGTGTACGTAACTCGAAATCTCACGGTGCGACGACATTTCACCGACTTTTCGCAGGTTCCCAAGGTGCTGAAGAATAATCCGAAGGTGAAGAAATTATCCGAAGAGACCGTGTCATGCCCGGTGTGTCTGTCCTCGTTCTGCAGTCACCAGTGCCTAGAAGAGTCGACCAAGTATCACGATGTCTATTGTGCACCCGCGGGAGCAGAAGGTGAATCTACAACCAGCCACCGATACATGATGACGTCATCTGACGTCATACGGAGGTAGTGCACAGTGGGAGATGATATCGAATGCACCGGAACCGAAGATAGGGGCTTTGTCTGCGAGATTGTACGGGATATTGATCAACGAAGAGAAGAAGGGAGAGCTAGAGGTGACTCCACTACCTTCATCATCCATCACCATCGCGTGTCATCATCCATCTCATTTCAATCATCTCATTACCTCATCATCATCTCATTACCTCATCATCATCTCATTACCTCATCATCATCTCATTACCTCATCATCATCTCATCATCATCTCATCATCATCTCATCATCATCTATTCACATCATCACCACGATCATCATCTCATCATCATCTCATCACAATCATCATCACATCGAATCGATGTTGACCACCCAATCAGATCACACTGGAAGAAGAAGGAAGGAGTGTGTTCGGTGCAAACGCCACGAAACAAGAGGATGCCATCACTCTATTCACTCGCAGTCTATTGGGTACTGCCACGGAGGACCCGCAGGCTCTGGCTGTACCGGAACCGCAGGAGAAGAAACTCTACACCATCGTGAGAGGAGGAACGTGGGACGTCTTAGATACGATGGACAGAGCACCACCCTTCCCAGAATTAGAGAGGGTGAGTGACGATGGAGATGATCGCGATCGCATGGTGATCGTGATGATGATTGCGATCAGATCATCCAAGAAGAGTACAGAGATCTGAAGGACTTGTTGACCATCCGAGGTCACGCCGACTCCAATATCCTTTCATCATCATCATCATCATCATCACTTTCCTCGACTCTCTCACAGCTGCTGGACGAACAAGTCTATCGAGACCTCCGCCTCATCTGCACCCAAAACAGCGCCAAGTTGGAGACGCAGGTCGAGCATCTAACGGAGAACGGTTCAAATTTCGAGACGGAGACGCGTTTTCCATCGAATGGAGTGTTCATTGCAGTGACGGGGTCGTTCATCAATCATTCTTGTGAACCGAACGTGTCCATGTCGAATCTGTACAACCACGAGGTGATCATCATCGTACGGCTGTCTTCACATGATCGAGATGTGAAGATGACACGAACACGTTCATCATATCAGCTTCATCGTCATATCATCAATCTATCATCAACATCCTTGTGTCATCATCCTAGAACTGTATCATCAACACATCATCATGTTGCATGCGATGTACCTGGGTTGATATAGAGGATAGATCCGTTGGGAGGCAGAGAGAGAGATCGGAGCAGGAGAAGAACTGTTTGTGTCTTACGTGGACAACAGCATGTCTCTCGATGAGAGGAGAGAGGAGCTGTTCAATCGCTACAGCTTTTGGTGTCAGTGTTCTCTCTGTAAGAAGCAGCAAGAAGAGGCGGAGAATGAAGAAGAGGGCTGATGGTGTAATGATGTGAAGGATAATCATGTTAATGATGTGAAGTTGTCGAATGGTCTACTTTAGATGTCATCATGGTCGCTGCTGTGATGAACTCGATCGAATCACCGATTCAGGTGAAGCCTTTATAGAGAAGTCCGTTGGCAATATTAATACACGATTCGGGGCGGTTCAACTTCCCCTCTTCACACTCGTCGGGGCCAAAGTCTGTCTCGATGCACCTGCACCTGATGGAGGAGAAGTTCATGGAAAGGAAGTCGGGCTGGGTGTTATGTGGAAAATTGCACGAAAATTACCTCCGAAGCTGGCTCTCATTCATCTCTCCACGCGCGAGCGCATCATCCTGAACGAACTTCTCCGCCTACAACGATTCTTAATGTGAGAGACCTTCTTTATTTCCAATTGTGAGTCAGCTGTCTCACGAATCACATCAGATGAAGTCCATCTTCGTGGTACTCTTAACATTATGTCTATTCCAATTTGGAAGTGCAGTCACTGGGTTTCTAGGGACACCCACTGCTTTCAATCATCTAGATACGGTGGTCAACATTGAGGATTCCAACAACAACACTGTCCTCACCATTTCATTCTCCGTCGAGAGAGCATGTGTCAATGCCTCGTGTTACATGAACGTCGGCCTCCTGAGTTCAGTCCCCCGCAGTGCCAAGACCAATCTGCCCTCTTCTTCCACCATTCTACCCCTTGGATCGAGTCTCCAGAATGCACTGGCCCTCAACATCACAATGACACCCCTCTCTGCCCTCCTCAATGGAACCGTGATCACCATCCCAGGATTCGGCAGCAACAGCAGCTCGTATGCCAGTTTCGTCTACGATTCAGTCTACGGACAGTTTGGCCGCATCAAGAGCGGTGGTAATTCCATTCCAGTCCCCTCAGACTATCTCGTCCCCGGCATCTTCCTCTTCGCCACGACATCCTCTTCAGATGCATACCCTCTCGTCAACAGCCAATACTACAACTTGGCTGGAAGCGTCGCCAGCAACTTGGCCCTTGGAAATGGACTCTATCTCAATGTCACATCCACCTACGATAACTCCATTCGCATCTTCTACTCGACGAGCAACCCGGTGACCGCCAGCGCTCCCTCTGGATACGTCTCTGCCGGTAGCTACTATCAAGTCGAGCTTCGCAATCCATCTGGCTCCATTTCTGGATTATGGAAGATCACAAACTCTTCCGTCTCTGCCACCGTCTTGAACTCGACCGCTTTGGGTTACGTTTCAACCACAGGCACTCAGTATGTCATCCCAACCTACAGCAACATCACTCGTTACTTTGTCAACACCACGAACGCCAACTCGGTCGTTCAGACATACGACCAACTGCTGGGCACGTGGGCACTCTACAACTACTCGGGTGCGTCGAACATGGTCCCCTCCATCATGATGGTCGTTGCCATCTTTGCCGTGCTGTTATCATAAAGGAGATG
Organism: Planoprotostelium fungivorum; assembly: GCA_003024175.1. NCBI lineage: Eukaryota > Evosea > Variosea > Cavosteliida > Cavosteliaceae > Planoprotostelium > Planoprotostelium fungivorum. The sequence goes on from MDYQ01000135.1 coordinate 27,146, forward strand.
GATACGAATTGATTTTGGATTTTATTTATTGAGCTGGCAACGCCTCTGGGTGGATGTCACACGATGAGAAACGATCGTGATGATGAGATGTCACATGATGTGTAGTAGAGGAGTGAAGATGGCTCACCTTCTGTGTTGTTGCTTTCGAGAGAGAACTGAACGGTAGATGATGGTGCATCGTACAGATCGCTTCCATCGAAGAGGGTGGTGATCTGGGCTCTCATTCCAACTCCGGGAGGTAATCCCTTCTCAACCAACGAGAAGAACTTTTCGAGTCAGTTGTCTCTCTATCATGATACACAATTCACCTGCTTGGCCAGATCTTCAGTTTCTGAGTTGACAGAGACAAAACGAGAGTGAAGTCTAATCTCGAATTGATCTCTCGCCCTCTTGTTCACGTGAGGTGATCTGTTGATTGTCCACCTGAAATGAGATGTCGATATCGAGTGATATCTTCCATTCGATCATCACACACCTCGTGATTCTCGTGGGAAGCATGACGGGTCCTCTCATGTTGCTGCTGATGCCCACAGTGTGGTGAGCCTGCAGGAGAACTTTCTTGGCAGCGAAATCGAGAATACGTGTGGGGCCCCACAGACGGAAACGGACAGTAGCCTTCTGTGCATTGAGCAGGGGACTGAGAGAAGACATGATTCGATCTTTGTTTGCTGATCTCATCACATCGGAGATTTTTGGTTAGACCCGATGATGAGGTCTAACCTGATGAAATTTCAAGCTTGCATGAACGAAAGAACGAAGACGATGAGAAGACTAGAAGGATGTAACAAGTGCATCCCATTCCATTCTTCTCCTTCAAATTAAACAAGTCTCGCCCTCAGACATCATCTTCTGATGCACCGGTGTCATTCTTCATCCCTCTCCTTCCTCCACCTCCACACGACCGTCACACCCAACGACAGACACGTCTAATGACCATCTCATGTGCACACATCTTTATCAATCCACGTCACTGTTCTCCTCTTCTTCCCTCGTTCTGCTCTTCACCCTCCGAACCTTTTCACCGCAGTCGGCTCTGTGTCTCTGCCAATCTCCCTGCTGCGTCATCGTCAATCCGTGTGTCACACGATCATCTCGTCTCCACGATGATGATGACGATCACCTGGCACGTCTTAGAGCAGTATCTGACGGCATGGCAACGAGAACACTTGTTCTTCGCTCGCTGAGAGCACCCCGGGTGGTGACATATCCTCTCCGGCCTGTGGTCACCCGTGGGTTGAGAAATTTCCGAGAAAACGTTGAGGTCCAAAAGATTGGACCACTTTGCACCGATACCACTTCCCAGGCGCTCCCGGATCCTCCCGAAATCTTCACGTTCTCCCTGAAATTTCGTCACCACGAGTCGAAATTTCGACTCGAAACCCTTTTGGGACTCCACACCCACCTCCTCCCAATCGTACCCCGTCACGGCAACGACCGCGAACAGAGCTTCGACCCAAGCTTCTCTGCACTTTGGCGACCTCAACAGCTCGACGGCAGTCTTGTGCAGCTCCTACACTTCCATCACCCTCTATAGACGTACCTCCCCACCTTCTCTCGCAAGACTTGCCCGTGTTGAGGTGAATGCAATACGAGATGTACCAACACGAACAAGTGATCTTCTAATATCGTCTCGTTGAAGCAGTCACCGTGTGGTGACCGGCAAGAGCAGGAGGTGTCGTAATCTACATCGAGCCATTTTCCTTCTCGGATGAAGAGCGTCGTTGTAGATACGATGTCGGGGCTCTTTGCGAGGCAGAATTTCGCGCGAATTTCGTCGCCGCGCTCGAGCCAGCGGCGGAGGGTTCGACTGCACCGGGCAGCGATGTGTATGTCTTTCGTGGAGAAGAGGTAGAGGAGCTCGGGGATACCTAGGTGGGGTGTCAGATGGATCGCATGACGATGATGGTGATGGTGATGATGATGGTGATCGAGATGGAATGATGATCGAGATGGAATGACGATCTGGGAGATGACGATCGTCATCATGAGGACGATGCCATGTGATCGCACATCACACGATGCATCATCCGATCACGATCCAAGTCGATCGGTGATGATCGAGAATCCATCGTGATCATCATCATCCCCTCACCCGTTGCATCTCCCAACGTATCGTACGTAACATCCCCCTCCAAATCCATCCAAGCGTCTTGCATCGCAGACAGAAACCTTCCCGATCGAATGGCATCTTCCCCGTGTCGGTTGACTTCGAAATATTCCGCGGCACTTCTGCCGCACAGCGCCTCGTGTGGAGTGAGATCTTCCGAGCTGTACCTTTTGAAATTTGAATCTCTCGATCGGGCGGGAAAATGGGTCACCTCGACAGTAAGATCTGATCTATGCCTGTGTCCCTGATCTGCTGTACGGTAGTTACGTCCGTGAAGATGAACAGAGTGTGAATGGTGTGCCAGAAGACATAGTGAGCATTCCTCTTGTTGTGAATCAAGTAATATGCAATTTTCTGCGAATGGTCAGATCGGAAATTCCGAGGAAAATACGTGGATAAATCGGGTGTCGAATATGGTCTTACGCCACGTGCTCTTAATCTTTGGATTTTTATCCCAGTGAGGACAGAGTCTATCCTTGTCAGTGGAATATTCATTTGTATGTAAAATATAATACAGATCATACATAATACATTACAAATGACATGGTGTGTCACAGACATGATGATCGTATGGTTATCACGGGCTTATTTCTATAGATAGTAATGGCACGAATCGAATATCTCCATCCATATTTCTCTTCATGGATATGGAAAGAAAACGTATATGCGATCGATACAATGAACTATGTACAATGATATACACGGTACGATGAAACGTGAACATTCGAAGGTTTCCATGACATGTGAAAATCCACATCACCTCTCGATGATCTGCGAAACCAATACGAGATAATCCGCCCTCTGTAATTGTTCACAGCAATCGAGCAACAGCATGCAAGCTCTGAACAGATCCTCTTCGTGTCTCTCTATGGCAGCTTCGATGGGTGGTGCCTCGCAGAAATCGTCCGCACAATCACCAAAGTAGACGATGGCTTGTAAACACTCGTATAGGATCTTGTGATTCTTTGAAGTCGACGTGCGATAGACCATGACGACAATCTTCTCCAAGGTTTCTGCATCTCCACACCTCTGGAACATGATGAGAAGATGGGATGATAGAGGAGGAGATGAAGACGTGGGAGGAATGGATGTGTCTCACATCGGTCGAAGTGCGAATTCGTGAGATGAAATTACACATGATCTGGGGAATCAGTCGAGGACGATATGATGTGACATCTCACTCTCAACAGACGCTCGTGACCTTTGGTGAGAGCCAGACGAAATATAGCGCTCATCTTTCTCATAGCCTCCGGTTGTGAGATGAATAGGTCTGTTTCCTAAAATGCATCGGAAATTGATCACCCATCTGATCTCACCGCTTCGACAACGTACAAAACATCCTCCGCGTGGTCGACAACCTCATCGATTGGTGCATTCGTGTTAATCGACTCGACAAACTATCAGTAATTTCAGAGAGGGTGACACGGCGTTCGATGCGAAGTGTGACCTGCTTCATTCGAAATGCACGTTCGATCCAGCCCAGTTTTTCGAAATTGGCCGGATAGACCTCCCTTCCTCTCAGCTTATTCCATTGACCGATGTCAATTTCGAGCTTGATGGAGTCTTGGCTCTGCATGGTGATCGTGTGATGTTCCTCAGGAGTCGAGAATCAAGACATGTGATCTACAACGAGACATTCCCAGAAAACATTAAAATTCCTGTCGTGTCTCTTTACGGCTATCCACCAGCTGGCGCTACCCTTGTATAAGATGTATTTTGCTTCTGAAGATCGTGTGAAACCAGTATCAAGATTGAGTGAAAACACCAATATGATCTGTCTCGNCACAGGTTCGAGTCCTGTAGGTGTCGATTTTGTTAGATTTTGTCATTTATTCCTACTCTATAAACCAAACCATTACAAACGTGTAGATGGAGAAATGCGAAATTTCGAGACAACCCAGTTCGGGGGTTCATCACGTACGAAACATGATGGAGGAGGAAGGAGAGCATGAATTACGAAATAGAACCGCACCGTATTCTCTTCGCTCTTCTGATGGCTTGACTATGAGTCATGGGATCAATTCCATTTCCAAAGTGGAAGATACGATAGAGATCAAGCTGGTTGCCCTCTCAAAACATCATTACATCCGAATATCGCCCACCGCTACTATATTGGAGCTGAAGACGAAGGTGCCATCTAATCATTCAATTTCTCAAGTCCTCCATCCATCGACATCGTAGAGATGCATACAATACACCTGCAACGTTCTTCCATTCATCGAAGCGATTTCCATCTTTACAACCCGAGCCCGACTGATTATCTTCAAGACACGAGAAAGCGGCTGGGTTGCCCCCGGAAAGAACATCCGTCTCATCTTTGGAGGTAAAATCCTCTCCGATACACAGACGTTATCCTCGAGCGGCATACACAATGGGTCATCCGTTCACTGTTCTGTCTCCGATTCGGTATCAGTGCCGGTGATGCAAGACCCGCAGGTGTGTGATCGATCGTAGACCTCCTCATTTATATTTCACCTTGACCCATGATGATCTTGTCTTACTTCAAATTTATCTTATCTATATCGATCTGAATAACATCTTTGTATCGCGCAGCAGTGCAGTTGATTCAATAGACGAATTATTATCTTATTTCCAAGTCGCGTCACAGTCGTATGTCATCGCAATGATGAGCTCGAATTAAATGATGAATAGGAGGAGATCAGAGGTTTCAATCGTTTGAGAACGTTCGGATTCAACCAGAGCGAAATCGATCACATCAGGACACAATTTCACACACACAGGTTGGTCAACAATGGATTCCTCCACGCAAGTGTGTCTCTTCATCCTCTTCTCATTTAAATCATCGATGTATTCCAATTCCATACATGATAACGAGTCTCTGTGAATCATCTCATCACATCTCGATCATCACGATGCAGTCATCTCATCATGCAACAGACACGAACGTAGAGCAGCAACTGTCTTTAGAGGAAGAATGGATCAACAGTGAAGGTCTCAACGCAAATCGCGACGTTCAAGCCGGTGACACAAACTCTTCACCTCCACATCATGCTGACGCGAACAGAACAACCACCGATAGAAGAGACGAGCACAGACACAGGCGACAACGAAGACATCTTCAAAGGTCTCGTGATGGGTTTCGCCCTGGGTCTAGTCATGTTGCTGTGGGTGAGAGCGACACGTCCTCATGCGAAAGTTTCTAAACGCGAACAGCTGCCCGATCGATCGCTTCCGTTCAGGATGAAGTTGGGCATCGTGGCTGGGCTGAGCGCCTCGTTTCTCTTCGGAACGATGAGGTTAATGAGTCAATGATGAGACGTCGAGCGTGATGATGATCTCGGAGGAGGGTATGGCTGGTTGTAGATCGATTGGATGGGAGATATCACTCGATAAAGAGACTGGCTCGAATTGTTCTTTCGTGATCGTCGTGCGATCGTTGACGGTGGCTGATCGAACAGAGTCTGATGAACATGGCAAGTTATACGGTTACACTATGCCGAATCGAAAGGAAAGACGAAACATGATGCTGTCATTCAGAGAGGTTTTCTTCGAAGAAAAAGCGATATAAACGAGTGCAAGAGGATTTATTCTACTTACATGAATGGACGACACTGCCAGATTCAGCGTGAAGTTGATTCGCGAGTTCAGATGATCTCCAAATGTCAGATGGATCGTCTGTACCTGTTGTGTACAGAATAAAATTCGGAGGTTGATGAGAATGAGATTGTGATACGAAACAGACGAACGCAGACACGGAATCGATCGAAGAATTGGACAGACCGAATGAACGATTTATTTGACGATCAATACACATATCAACACAAAAATACAAGCAGTGATCCACACTGCATCCTTCCTCCCAATTCGTATGACGAGGTCTCCTCTCTTCTCCTCTTGTCTCTTCTCTTCTGCTCTTTCCTCTTGTCTCTTCTCCTGCTTCTTCTCTTGTCTCTTCTCCTGCTTCTCTTCTTCTCTCTTGTCTTCTATTCTGCCTCTAAACTCGCAGGTGATGTCTTCTACTCTTAAAGTGGGTAACTGAAAGGCCTCTTGACTTGAGAATCTCATCTTCCTCGGAAATCCCGATTTGTAAAATCCGAGCCCGGGCATCGGTGATCCCTACCCCCATCAGTTTTCCAAATTTCCCCCAAATTTCCACGAAATTTCACTCACCACGTCCCCCTTGCGGGCCAATTCTCGATCTACAACTCTCTCGAGTCGATGTATCGCGTCCGCTTTTCCCTTGTATATCTCGTCTTGTGCATCTTCTAAGTGGTTGTGGAAGAAGAGGCCGGGTCTGAATCGAATGGGCTCCAGGAGGACTCTGTGTGTCTTCGTGATGATGACCATGTGGTTCTTTGGAACGAGGGCCCAGTCTTCTTCGTTGTAGCTGAGGGGTTCGGATGCTATGACGACGGAGTGGTTCGTGTCTTCCATGGAAATCTGAGTGGAATTTGAGTTCGTGGGAGTGTGATTCGTGATCGCGATGATGTGATGGATCGTGATTGGATCACGATCATGATCCGTGAATACGATGAGATGATGAGATGAGATGAACGAAGACTCACTATGTTGGGCGACTGCGACACGCAGACGGAATTTCCGCTCAGACTCCTCTTCCTCTCACAGCTGTACCTTGGCTGCTTCGTGTAATACAGAGACGGTGGCTCTTCGTTCTTTGAATTTCGAAAACGTGTGGCCACGACCGCCTCTCCGTTCGTAACGGCTAAATTCAGAGAAGAAGGTTTCGGATCATCTGATGATTGGGCGGTCAGCTCCAAGATCAACTCCATGGTGTCCAGCAGAGATTTCTTCATCGACTGGAAATGGTCAATAATAGAAGAGTCGTATCCATAGATGGATGTGAAATAGGTGGAGAGAAGATGTTCATGATGTGATGTGTACATGGTGTATTGTGTGTACCTGCCATGTCGGATTTGGATCAGTTCCCAATCTTTCCATGAAGAGTGCGGCTACAAATTCAGAGTCCGTGCTGCCGTTGATGTTCTGAAAGGTCCTATCACTGAGATGATCGATGATCAACTTTCGTTTCCAGCTGTTGTGATGAGATAGGGTCGATGATTCATCAAATTCGAATCTACCTCTCAAAATTGAAGATGCAACCGTTGTGCATGAAGAGGATGCGACCAAACTGGAACGGGTGGCAGTTGCTTTCGACGATGGCCGAGCCAGGCGAAGCGGCTCTCACATGAGCGAAGACACATTTGGACTCGATGGCTTCTGATAATCTCTTGAGATTCAGATCGTTCCAAGATGGTTTGACGGACACAAAAACACATGGATTCTCCTGTTGGGAATGATACCAACCGACACCCTGTAGTTGATCAGAGGGGAATTTTGTCTTACGTTACATACAAAACCGTCTCCATTGATCCTGTGATTGAGACGGAGTGGGTGTGATTCTAAGATATACGGCATGTATGGATTGGCAAAGCTCTGCTGTATCATCTGATATCGTCAGACGTGATGTGACTTGCACTTGACTCACGGAATGCTTCGGGTTCGTGACTAGATCGGCCAGAACTACCGATTCATCACCGATATAAACGAGCCAGCGACACATGCTGCGGGTGATTCTTAATGATGTTCGCGTTTTGTAAAGCAGTTCGGGTTGGAATTTCGGGTTGTTTCACAATCTGGAGTGGATGTTGCCAAGAGACCACGTTCTCACACTTTGATTTGTCAGTGAGATCATCTTCACACATCACCAACCAACCAACCGATACAGACCTTCCGTCGCTCCCAAAGATCATGAACATCGATGAACGCAAAATCACCAACTACCTTCATATTCTGCGTCATGCGATGCACATTGAAAAGTGTCGTCTCATCTGATGACGTTCCAGATCGTAGGATTCACCATCTTGTCCAAAATCAATAACGGTTTCGTCGAGAAAAACTGCATCACCTTCCCTCCTCTCCAAAAGGATGTTCCGAGCTCATGCTGTCCACCATCATCACCGACGCCAGAGTCGCCAGCGTTCGCCTCCTCACCTACCTTCTCCGCCTCCGCAGCCGAGCGATTCGAACCCATAGACAACCTATCTGGATGGAAGGTCAATTTCTTATCCACCATCTTCCATCAGATCGCGTCGAAGGCAGGTCTGGCCAAGCGACACTCGTTCAGAGCCAAATTCGGAGCGAGAGACGCACCACTGTATGTAGCCTTCTCTCCGGAGGCGCCACCAGGGTTGAGCGCCAAGTTGATGACGGGTGTATTTACGCAATAAAACGTGTGAATTGTAGAGGTGTTGATGTATGAGACAGGTTCGTTGTCTATTACTTCTTGCCTTGGACGACCTTCCTCTCTGACTGGACTTTCTTCTTGCCATACTTTTTCTTCTTCTGTGCAGGATCCATTTTCTCTTTCGCCTCTTCTATCTTCCCCGCTTGGAACTTCTGTTCTCGTTTCGCCGGTTTTTCCTTCTTCGTTTGCACTCGTTCTTTCTTCTCTTCCACTGGTATCTCTGACCTCGTTTCCTTCACTTCAGCATGAACTTCTTCCTTCTTTGACGCTCCTCCCTTTTCTTCTTCTCTCGTTCCTGCGACACGTGAGCACCTTCCTTGTCATCTCTCCATCACCTCGCATGAGCTCCTCCACGCGAGTGCCTCCCTTCTCAAAACCAGATATGAGCCATCCATCGGCCTCCCTCGTCACATCTTGACCACAGACGTTGACTAGTGTGTAGGCGATCTTCGGTACTGGATGCACCACGACTCCCATGATGACGTGGACTTCATGAGATGTCTCTAGAGATGTCTCTGCTCTCCTCCATTCGTTCTTCGACATGCGGAAAGCGGTCACGTGATCAGTCACGTGACCTTTGACCTGTCTCGATTCAGTCGGAGGTAAGTCGTGGTACTGACTTCGAAGAGAAATTTCGACGGTTTTCCGTTGAAAACTCCTTCCATGTCATCGATGAACAGATCGTAGCCCAACCCATCGTCGCAGGTTTCCCGCCTTTTTTCCGGGAAAAATCTCGTGGAATATCTCGAGACCCAGTTGTACTCGTCGAATTCCACCGATTTTCCCCTACACACTTGCAGGAGCGTACGGTACGCATAGCACTCCCCCATCTTCCCCAACAGATCGGCAAAGTCAGATTCGATCTGTGGGAGTGCGGCTCCACGATCTGATGGAGCTGCAGACTCCACGGTGGTGGACGGAGGGGCAGCTACTGTCTTCAGAAGAGGTGAAGAGAAGGAACTCACCCTCGTTCGAAGGAGATAAAGAGTGGTACAGGTCATCGTGAGGCAGGCGTTCGAGTTGTTTCAGTCGGTGTCTCATACCTGCGTACGCTACGTACGTCAGGGGTGATGAGACGTAACGATTCGACTCACATTTGAAAGAAGGTGTGTCGTCGTCCATCTGCACTGGATCTTCACCTTCATAATCCATCCATTCAGCCTGCATGTTGGAATCGTCCTCCCTTACGTAGCCTACGTACGTATCATTGGATAGGTCGTCCGTCTGTGATGAACGTAAGTTACGTAACGTTACGTCCGTATGATGCTTCACCTCCTGGATGTGTCTACCTCCTGAAGGTGTGTGCATGTCGGCTTCTTTTTCTCCGGAGTAGTGTACGTACTCATCTGGTGAGTCGTTCATCTGTATTAAACGTAAGTTACGCAACGTTACGTCCATACGATACTTCACCTTCTGGATGTGTCTACCTCCTGAAGAGATATAGTCTAAAGATGCAATTCCAGTAGTCGACGATTTTGTCGACACGTAGATAGTCGACGTTGTCTCACCATCATCACGAGTTCCGTCTACCTTCACGGGGGCAGATGGATTCTTCCTCGTCGGCAGGGTGATGACGAGATCTCCCGCCTCTTTGAGTAGAGTGTACTGATCCTGATGACGTCAGATGACGTCATCACTTCCATGTGTACTACCTCGATGACGGGCCGCCTCTCCTTCATCTTCTCTTGTTCCATGAACTCTCTCAATATTCCATCTGTGAAGCTGATACCTTCCTCCCCTCCCACGATCTATGACAGAGTCAGTCACGTGATACGTAAGACGAAATTTCGCGGAGATCTCGTGAGAATCTGACTCACTTCAGGTATCAACAGTCTGGCGAGGTCTTCTATCTTGGAGTTTTCTCTCTTCTTGTCGATCATCAGGACTCCTCTCTCTCCATCTACGTAATGATCCGCACGTACTCTACGTGTCAACCCCTCTCCCAGGGAATATTCCACCTGCATCGCATCAGCTCAATCAAATTCAACCACCACTCGCCTCCATGTGCTGCGTCACCATCACTCTCGTTCTGTCTGCGATGTCTTCTAATCTCTCTTTCTCTTCCTTCGTCAGAACTCGGCCGGATACTTTCAAGATGAAACGAGCGGACGATCTCAATCGAAGGGTGAGAGAGGTGGACTCGTACGGCTTCGTAGAAGGTAGAGGGCGGGAGACGTTCCTCTCGGATATCCTGGGAATATTGTGGAGCTGTGGTGGGTGAGTCTCATTCGTATGCGACTCATCACCTTCAGTAGTTCGGGAAATTCGGACAGTAGTCCGAGATCGTGCAAAGACAAATTAGTCTACGCCGTGCCCGGCACTATCGACGACAAGCTGGTCGACATTTATTACGGCAGAGACGGCAAGAGATATTTTCCGTTCAACATGGTCCACCCACGATCTCGGACTGAAGAAGATGCATCGATGGGATAAGATCCACAGTGTAGATTTACCCTGATCATCCGATACGTCGTTCAACATCCGATAGATCTATCGTAAGAGTGAGATCTACTCGAAATCTCGTGGAAATCTCGCGGAGATTTTTACCTTCTGTATGACAGGCAGCATGGGGGGTATCTCTTCTTTGGGTCTGAATATCCTAGCATCGAGATCTGACCAGACGATGTTGAGGGTGCCATGTAACAATCGTGAAAACTCGGGGTGGTCCTCACCTTCACCACTTGAGTGAAGTAATTTTCCATTTTTGAATAACGATCCGCGAGCTTGGCGAGTTGTAGTACCTTCATGACTTCATCATCACCTAGAGACATGAGACAGATCGTTCAAGTGAAGATTCACCGTCCCAGATGACCTTGCTCAATCTGAGATGTGATCCGTCGATGTATACATCTTCGCACGGATGGTTGAATTGTTCACACAGAATATAGTAACCGTTCCAAACCTATTCATCATCAACCTCCATCGTCACGATCGCGATCGTCGGCAATGACACGGTGATCATCATCGTGATGACAAAGACGTTCACCTCTCGTCTCTTGTCTTCTGGTATGTTTGATCTCTTCAGTTGGTTGTTGATACGGTCCAAGACGTATCCCTGACCGGTGCGAGACCTTTCAAAAGAGGAGGATGAGTCAATACTTCCAAATTCAAGCAAGGAAGGTAAGGAGAGAAAAATTCTAATTTCGGATGATCGTATGTGGCCGAGATGCACTGCGAGACGTTGAATATCCACGTAGATTTCGATGAGATTTCACCTCGTACACGTTCGAGGTGGTACGCAGGCGAACGTGTTCGTTTACGTGACGAGTGACTACGTTGGCCTCTGCCGCGTTGTAGTGCGTGAACTGCTTATTGATGTACTGATGATATTGAATTCGTTGTAGATGAGATGATCCATCACCTCCAGAGCACCAGAATCTTTGACTGCGAGGCATGACACCAACTCGGGTGACACTTCGCGACCTCTGCCTGAAATATGTGAGAAATTTCACGTTACATACACCCACCCGCTATGTGGTTGACTTTCGGTACGACCGACACACCCATCATCATCGTGAACTCCATCCATTCTCTATCTTCTCTCTTCTCTCCGTACAAGTACTGTACTCTTTCATTCTTGAATATCTGTCTCGATTGAGTCACATTGTTGTTGTGTTCACCTCACCCTCTTCAGATCATGATCTGGATGGTACAATTCTTCTCCTCGGTACATCTTCCCCTCTTGACAAGGCATCCACAGTGTATCTCTCAAGACTCTGACGTTCCCACCGATTTCCTTGATGTGATCACAGATGAATCTGAGATGCTCCATCACCGTCTCAGCCTCGCACACTCGATCGAAATCTCCATCGTGGAGGCTGTGACGCAGTAAGATGATCTCGCTGATCTTCCTGGAATCGGCAGAGTAGACGTTGCACTTTTCGAGGAAAACTCGCGTTCTGTCGTTGACCAGGGTGGGATGCAAGATCTGAATGAAATCTCCCAGATTGTAATGGAGTACGTCTGAAGGTACGTCTCGGAGAATCTCTCCCTCGGATAAACTCTTGAGCTGGTGACCGTCTGTTGCAAACCGAGGGCCATCAGGCTTAACACAGACCCGTTTCATTTCATTCTAGAGACGGCAATAGTCATTTGCATCGCTAACATCCTGAAGAAGGCTGTCGTGAGGCTCTCGCCAGAGAAGTGCCGGTAGCACTACCAATTCCTTGTTCGAGTGATATCACCATAGGTATCTCATTTCAACACTCTTCGTCCATCGGACCGTCGTTCAGACACTTGTTCACCAAGACAGAAGTGGGTTCGGCCACCTTCAATGGAGCCCAGACTACCATAGGAAGAAGTCACCTGATCTCGCGATGATCGTCATCTCATTCGTGAATTCCACCACCACCATCATCACACATCACTTGGATTGACCTTTTTAGAAACAAAGGAGGATCTCAAATCCTCATCTAATTTCAACCACTCGATCAACGATTGGCAATGAGTATCGTCTTTGTACGATTCCACAATCGACTTAATCAGATTGTTATGTTTAACATCATCGTTCTCCCGTATGACACGGAGCTCTTCCCGCTCTATTGGTACAAAGACCTTGGGTTGGAGGAGACATCTCTCTTGCGATGCTCTGTCCCCCCTGTCGAGTGCATCTTGAGGTCGACGCGATAACGCATCCGCGCATACGTTTAATTTCCCCGGACGATGATGAATAGTCGGAAAATATCTGTGCCGCCTTATGGTTGGCATCTCAACTTCGTGCCCCAGCAGTTGATGTTCAAGGTGAGAGCATTGGAGGAGAAGATGTTCAAGGGCAGCGAAGATCGTGGGGCAGCACTGTGTGAAGACATCACACATTTTTTTTCTTCTCCTGCAAGGGAAGAAAATGAAGTTTTGTTGATGTTGCATTTGATAAACATAAACATTCGTTAGCTACCAGGTAACCCCGATGCTCTACGGTTAAGTAAGCACTTTGTTGGTCAACTCTATAAATGAACGAATGGACCTGTCATGACATTGATTCTGTCTGTCTCGACAATTCGACCTATTATTCCGGTGTAGCGTCGTGAAAAGAATACCCAACAAAAACCAACAACAGAACAACATCAAAGATGAACAAGATTCTCGGCCTCTATTCTCTTCTATTACTCGTTTTCGCCTGTCAGGCGGATTCCCTTGTTGGGTTGGGCATCTCTATGAGTGATGCCACCACCACCTCTGACGGAGACATCCTCTGTGGAAGAAGCGCTGGAAACCAGACTGTCTTCTCAGTATCCAGCAACAGAGTCCTACAGGTCTTGGACGATGCTGAGTTTTCGGCCATCTCGGGTGACGGCAGCTGTATTGCCACTCTCTCGGCCAGAGGCAATGGAACCCTTTCTGTTTATGTTCGTCAGCAGTTCAATTGGACTCTCGTGGTGAGCTCTCCGCATTTAGACCGGAAGAGGGTTGACGCGTTACAGAGTCAGTATGAGGTTCTTTTGGGCAATAATACCTCTCTCCACCCCTCTGGTGTTCTGATGAATCCCTCAGCTTCTCGCATTGTTGTCTCCCTCTCAGACAATCAAACTTTCTCCTTCTACGTCAGAGAGAACAGTACCCAGACGTTCTCTTTCTCTTGGATTCAGAACCTGACCAGCAGCTCCATCTGGAGATGGAGTGGAGATCTGTCGGCGGCCGTCTCTCCCACACACAGATCTCTCTTCTTCTACACGGCCGATTACCAAAAGAGAAGAGTTACATACTTCCAGGTGAGGAGAGATAGAATCCTTGATCTGATCGAGCATCAAGGAATACAGTCAAGCTGATCCTCCCATCTACTGGGTCGATTTAGATCACACAATCATCAACGCCGATGGCTCTGGGGTGGCCATCGATAACTCTGTGAATCTAAATATGCTGAAATCGTGAGCTCAATGCAACTATCGTTACACAGTTCACCGACTCCGTAGAGGTCTCCCAATTACAAGCAGCTTTCTGCCAACTCTTCACATTTTGCCTTCTCTTATGGCGGAGACTTTCTGTTCTCCAAAGAAGAGGGTGGCCCTCTTATGCGTCGTTACATCGGCAACTCGTCCCGGGGTTATTTACCGCAGGAAGTGTGAGCGAGACATTCTGTCGATCATCGACGTCATATTCCTCATCATCAACCTGTCCCTCATCGTGATGTCATGACAGAGTGATCACGGATGCAACCCTCTCTTCTAACTTCGTGACCAACCAAGACGGTTCCAAAGTCTTCTTTCTCTACGCCGCCGGCCCCGTGCAGCTCTTGTCCATCCCCTCTACCAATCGTACGACTGCCAGTCTGTGTCTGAACGACACTTGGTGCCAGAGTGGCCTCCGCTGTGGACCCGCCAGCTACTGCTACGTACCAGGAACTATCTCTAAGCCTGATCGTTACGAACTAAGCTACTTGACCGTCTCACAGAACATCTCGCGTGAGTGCTGTCATCATCACCACTCTCATCTTCCTCTCTAACGTGCATAGTTTCTATCGTTTACACCGATTCATCTACTGTCAATTGCATCGATGCCGGCTCCAGCCCTGCGGCCAATTCTCAAGTGTCCTTTGATGTCTACAACGACAACATGCTACAGATCGCCTACTTCAACAACATGTCCACGTCAAGAGTCGTCAACGTTCGATACCTCAACGCATCGGGTGCCTCCATGGTGCTCTCCTCTCCTGATGACGTGAGGGCTCAAGTGTGGATCACTCGCATCTGCGCCGACGCGTATGCCAATTCGAAGCCTTATGTGTGCTTTGGAATCATATTTGGAAACAAGACGGACATCTCGAACAAACCGAAACCGACCGTTCACGAGGGCTCTGCTTGGAGATTGGGTGGAGTCAGTGGAGTGCTCTTCTTGGGTTTGGCTTTCTCTCTCTGGTAAAGACATCATCTGATTAAAGACATCATGTGCAGATGGTGCATGAAAGAGTGTTTCTGATGATGATGACACAGACTTCATCGAGCGCATCTTTATGAGACACCAGACGTACGGTTGGGATTGACATTTTTAATGGATAGAATTGATTTGTGCAAGTCGTGTGGAGCAAGCTTGACGTGAAATGAATATAGCTTAATACATAGCAGCACATCGTGTCTTT
This sequence comes from Planoprotostelium fungivorum, assembly GCA_003024175.1. Taxonomy (NCBI): domain Eukaryota; phylum Evosea; class Variosea; order Cavosteliida; family Cavosteliaceae; genus Planoprotostelium; species Planoprotostelium fungivorum. Next base: position 42,551 of record MDYQ01000135.1, read on the forward strand.
ATTTAGCCACACCAACATTTTCGATTGCTCATACATTTAAGACACAACGTGAGCGCAGTTCTGAAGGGAAACAAGTGGCACCTGGTGGGCTCACACTCCATCGGCTTCGTCTCGTTCTCTTTCAGATCGATGTCAAGGGTAGCCAGGTCGAGGCAAAGCAATCTGTTTTCCTCTACAAGGTCGAAGATTCCACCGTCACCATCAAGGGCGGGGTTGCCTCTGTCTGCATCGGTGGGAGATCGATGGAAACGCATGCGAATCGTCTGACCGATGCAGACACTTGCAAGAAGGTCAGAGCCGTCTTCGATGACGTCACCTCAAGCGTCGAAGTCTTAAACAGCCAGAAAATCCAGGCTCAAGCCAACGGTGCCATTCCATCTCTCGCCATCGACATGTCCCAGAGTGTTACGTTCTACGTCCAATCTGAGTCCGGAAGAAAGGTGATCGTCTCATTTCAGCATGAATGGAGACTGAATGTCTTACGCAGGTTGGGATCACTACCTGTAGATCCTCAGAGGTCAACGTCATCACTCCCGGTAAGACCGAGAAAGACAGCCCTTCTGAGCAGCCCATCCCCCAGCAGCTCTTCACCACCTTCGATGACAAGGGAAAGCCGTCCACCAAGACCGTCGAGCGCGTCGGTATGTAAGTTTTTCAATAGAATCATGTCTGTAAAGAGTCTTTATCATCGTCCATCTTAAACAGACCGACGTGTCATCTCGTGCCCAACCTTGATCTCGTGATGTGACTTTCTCTCAAGTGCAATTCTCGACATGTTGGAGACGACACACCAAGGAAAACTCTGTCGTCATCGATCAGACACCTCTTCGCGTGCGATGATCACCTGATCTGCATCTCTCATCTTCTGATTAGACGTCACGATGCAATGAAGTGACGTCTCTTCTCTTCGTATATGAATCAATGATAGACCGCATGTTTGATGATCTTGTCTCTCTCCTTCCTCATGGCTTCCAAGTCTCTCTGTGAGATCCTGTCCTTCCTGCATTCCATCAGACAATGTGATAGCGGTTGTGATCGATCGACTGACTTGATACTCTTCTGTAATGGCACTTGATTGGGGAAATGAGTCACTCGGTATGGCAGATCCTTCTTCCCCAGACCACTCTTGTCCCTCCTTAATTGAGTCTTGATGGGATCTAGTGTGCCTTGATTTCTCGCACCCAGCCCTTGTTCTTCGTTCCACGACATGTTTTTCAGCATTCGATAGCCTTTGTTGCTCTCCTGTATGTGATATTGTTTGCGAGCTCCATGTGTGCTCAATCGATGAGAGAATGCCGATTCGTGTTGTTCTTTGGATACATTGTGATCGATGGACTCTCCACACTCTTCACAGATCCATTTCTTGCTCGTATCTTCCAAGGGTGGTGGTAATTTCAGCGTCAATGAGAGGTAAAAATTGGAGATGTCTTCTCCTGTGGGCTTAGGTGGTGGAATGATTTGACAATCTTCGTCCACTGGTACCTCCGGTTCAGATCTCACAAAGAGTGTCCTCTTGAAGCCTTCTATGATGGGACTCTGCGTTCTGACGAATGATATCTCTTCATCCATGCGGTGCGTTCGTTATGTGATGCTGCGAGTGTGACCTTTCTGTCATCAGAGGAAAGTTCTTAAAAAAAGACTTGCGTCACTTTTCCTTGAACGAGAAGGTTCATGATGGGCTCATCTTTGTCACCCTTCTAAAGATAACCTCCATTTCTCGATTTTATTCACAAGGAAAAAGAAAAATTGACCTGGGGCATGTGATCTCTCGCGATGCGACCCAGCTCTTCTCTCATAGTCTCCTCCGTCCACTCTCCATCCCATTCTAAAATCATCTTTCTCTTCTTCCCTCCTTCCCTCTCTTCTCCCTTCTCTTCTTCCTTCTCTTCTCTCTCATCTACCTCCTTCTCTTCTCTATGTTCTCCTTCCTTCTCTTCTTCCTCTCTCTTGTCTTCTCTCTCTTCTTCTCTCTTCTCTTCTCTCCTATCAACGTCCTCTTCTGGAAGTGTCTCTTCTGTCTTTAACACGACGTCTCTGATGGTGGGTGGAGGTGTAGTGTGAGCGTTCAGAGTCTTCGGAGGTGACGTGGCGGGGACGATGGAGTTGATGATGGAAGGTGTCGCGATGATGGTCGGTGATGGACTCGTGTGCGGTTGATTCGGATGACTCGATGCCGGATTCGACATGTTGGTCAGAGAAGTTGCATGAGCCATCAGATCATCTAGAAGGGGTGATGGTGGTCCGTTCACGACGGTGGGGGGTTTAGTTCCTCTCTGCAGAAAGTCTACGGCGTCACCGAGAGCTAAGAGAGCGGCCGATACGGAGGTACCCTCTTCATCATCGTCGGATGATGTCGCTGATGCGTTCTGTGGCAGATCACTGTGAGCCGTCTTGGACCACTGGACGAGCCAGCATGCCCAGTACTCTCTCATGTGAATGGATTGGGACAAGCGGTAGATAGACATCTTGACCACTAGATGGGTCAGTTTTGGCGGGAAACGACGATTTGGGACTCTCAACTCACCTCCCGTGTCTTCTGGTGGTCTGGCATGCACTCTCTGCACCTCTAACCCTTCCAGTCTCGTGCTACTGAATTTACTGCTGACTGTGATGATGCCATTGAGAGTCCTCCTTGCCGGAGGTTGTATGATGATACCGTAGTCCTCTTGAAGGGAGACGAGTGGTTCCCGATCGTTGTATAATGTAGTCCCATTCCATCGGAGATGAACCGGTGGGATGAAGTTGTGCTTCTCTGTGACGACGGGGAGGAGGTCCAAAATCGTCTTCACGAGGCGTTCGGTGGTTGCCGTATCGCTGTTGGTGGACATCTCTGCGTAGAGACGATCTTGGAGGTCTCTCAATTGTGTATGGGGTGAATAGAGCGGTGTGTTGTCTGTCGGGAGGTCAGATCATGTTTTCGTCGGAGGTCCGGAAAATGGATGATGGATGGTGATAGATTAAGACGTGTGGAAGAGAGAAGAGATACCTGGTATGGGGTCCGTTTTGAGTTTCTTGGGTGTGATTGATTTTCTATCTGAATACTTGACCTTTCTTGCTTCCCTCGAATCTGAAGGAAGGTACCGTGTATGAGCGTGGATATAGAATGGAGTCGTTCGATAACGGATGATCCGATTAGAACCTGGCAGTGTCGGACCGCTGATGGTCAAGGCCCATTCGCGCTTTGAGACTTCTCCTCTAAGGTTGAATTGATGGGCAAGGGTTTCCATCTTGGGTAATCTCAAGCCTTTTCTTCCTCCCTTCTCCAGGGCGATGGGTTCTCGACTGCCATTCGGTTGAGAATGTTTGATCGATTTGTATGACTCACGCATGGGTGGTGTCTATCGTTCCATTCTCAAGAATATAAGAGTGCGGTGTGATATAGACGGTCGCTTCGTTGGTAAATAATGGAACCGGCTCGTGTTCGAACTGGATGTATCGGTCCGCTACCTGATGCGGTAACGGATTCGGCTTGAGGAACAAGACTTCCATGAGGATCGTCTGTCAGAGAAGATGGGACGGGACCATGAAGAATTGGGAGCGCATCTCAACAACAACAGAACATTTAATATGTTTTATTTCTATTTTAATGTCCAGAATTGGTCAATCCTCGTGCAGGCTTCTATGGCCTTGCACCTCCAACACACCTACCCTCTTCACTCTCTTTATTCACGAAACACTTCTATTGCTTCATCATCCTCTCGACCTCTTTGGCAAAGTCCTCCTCCTTCTTCTCGATGCCCTCTCCGCAGTTGACTTTAATGAACTTTTCGATGGTAACGCGTCCTCCCAATTCCTGCGAGAGATCGGCTAAGACCTCACGGACCTAGATGATGTCAGACGATTTCGATGCGATCGGTGGATGATTCGATGTGATGTGAGATGATGTCGTCTCCTCTACCTTCTTTGTTCCGTGAAGTGAGAACTCCTGCTCTAAGAGGACCACGTCTTCAAGGGATTTGGTTCGGCTGAACTTCATCTGCTTGTCCGCCAGCTTGTCCTCTTGTTTTTTCTACACCGGTGAGTCGTGTGGCGTAACACTAAGCTCACCATGAAAGCTGCCTTGAAATTTTCGTAATCCTGCTCGGTCACCTGCATGATGTCACGATCATCAGACGCGTCTCATCTTCACCTCCTCTGGGTTCAGAAATTGGGGGTTGAATCCCACGACGTGAACTGCCAACTTGTTGGCGAGATCCCTCGCCTTCTCTGAGCCGGCGGCAGATCCTTCACACTTTAAAGAGACGAGAGAGGCGATCTTGCCCAAAGTCACGGGCTTGACCTTCTCGCTGTCTTGCACTCTGTGCATGTAACCACCGATGACTCCACCAGGAGTCGAAGTCAAGCTGGGGTTTGTGTCAGTGATGTCCTCTCGAAAGATGATGTCCTCTCGAAAGAAGATGATGTCATCTCACCAGTGAGCTCTTCGCAGGCGAATGTTTTCTCCCAACTTGCTGATGGTGTCCACGATGCCTGTATAGGATGAGTGATGATGATGCTGATGGATAATCACCTTCACTTACGCTCTTCTGAGCAGTCAGATCGTTCAATAGATCGTGAGCTCCCGCGGCGCGACCGGCAGCCAGCTGGTGGGCGGCTTGTGTCGTATCGCCGGACAATTTAGAGAAGCTGTCACCTCTGGATACGAAATCGGTTTCGCAATTGAGCTGTGGATAATGAGTCATCGATGGAGAAGATGAAGACTTCACCTCTGTGATGACGCCTTGAGTGCGTTCGGGGTTGATCAACATACCCAAGACACTGACATCGACCGTCAATCCAGACGATCGCCAGAATGAGATGATCGTTGTCTTTCGACTCACCCGTCTGCTGCAATGCGATCGGCCTTCTTTGCGGCCTTGAGGATTCCCTTCTTCTTCAACCATTCTGTGGCCTTGACAATGTCGTTTCCTTCGGCCGCCAGCGCTGCCTTACAGTCGGAGTAACCGGCCAAAGTCTGAGCTCTCAGCTCTTTCAGCAGGTGGGTGGGCACCTTCACTTCCTCGGTGGCGAATGATCTGGAGAAAGATCGAGCGTTGCTCACTGCAAGAGAATGAGCATGTGTTGTCGAGAGAGAGGAGTGGGTGTATGATGTGATTCGACACCTCTGTTCAGCGAGCGAGGTTGGAAAACAGCATTGCAGGACTTGAAAGCTGATTGGGTGGGGAGGCTCAGACGAAGGAGTGAAGACATGTTGGTCCGGAATGCGTTATGATCGCGATCACATTCTGCCGTCTCGTTGTATGAGGCTGGGTGATTACCCAAGAACGTGACAAACCAAGTAACACGCAACATGCTGACGTCCAACGCCATAAAGTGCTCACGCCTATTGGGGTCTCTCAACAGACCTATCGTCTCTGTGTCGAAATGTCACCCCCTTCCATTCCCTTCGCTACATTCCCAACTGAAACAAAGAAATAGCCTCATCATAATTCCTCATAGGTAGAGAACCTCTTCGAAGATAAGACATGATCGAATCACATCGAAATCTGATAGTGACAACAGAGGAAAGGTATACACAAAAACTGGTGACAAAGGTGATTACGCCCTCTGGTCCCCCTACATCTGTTCATCATTTCAGGTACGAGCAGTCTATTCAATGGAGAGAGGAGACCCAAAACAGACCCCATCTTCGACGCTCTAGGAGATACAGACGAACTCAACAACGCCGTAGGGTGAGACATGGATCATCGTCACATTATGATGTGATAACGTCCATCAGCATCGCGAGAGAATTTGTTTCCGAGAATGAGACCCAAATACACCAACAGTTGGAGCAGGTGAACTCCAACCCACTATCATCATCCATCGACGTCACCTCATCCGTTCACTCGCAGATTCAAAACGTACTACTCGACGTGGGAGCCAACATTGCCACTCCACGCAATCGCTCAGACGAGAAGCGGTTGGGTGAGTCAGAATCTTCCGCGAGATCTCCTCACGATCTACAGAGAGGACGGCCTTCGCTGAAGGTCACGTGACCGACCTGGAGCATTGGATCGACGAGATGGAGAAGGAGCTCCCTCCCCTCCGCAATTTCATCCTGCCCGTACGTAACGTTTCGTTTGAATGCGACCGTGGCTGACGTAAACTGTCAGTCTGGGGGTAAGGGTGCCGTGTTCCTTCACAGCGCGAGGTCCATCTGCAGGAGAGCAGAGAGGGCCGTTGTAGATCTACCAGAAGAAGTGGCCACCGATGAAGCCGTGAAGAGGTACATGAATCGGCTGAGTGACTATCTATTCGTTGCGGCGAGATATTCTGCCTTCAGAGAGGGAAAGAAGGAGATCGTTCACAATAAACCAACCCCCGTCACGAGGGGATAGAGGTCGAATGACTATGTGTGGTGTGGAGATGGCAAGTGATATTCTTCGTGATGGAAGTGCACATTGAATTGAACGAATTATTCTGTGTTCAGGCACATATGAACTCGATGCCAATCGATAACATCTCCCTTCACCGATGTACAAGCTCAAACGGAAGGATGGCGTGTTGTATAAATGTCAAGATGACATTCAAGTCCTAGAATATTCAGCTTTCTTTATTCTGAGTGTATATCAGAGGACCAGCCGACGATGACGAATGGAATCATCTCCAGTCACGACAGCACAAAGATTATCTTGAGATCAGCTCTCAATCACATTCAAGAAAAACACCGATCAGATCGGATCACGTGGAAGAGACACTTCGCCTCTCTTCGTAGCACCTGCAAATTCTGGAAAGATATCGGTGAGATGTCGACATCCTTCTGTCTCCTGATGATCTTCGCACAGTGGACAACTTTGTCGATTTATTTCGTTACGCCGATCTATTAGATGCCATGGCTATAAGTTCGATCGATTCCGTTCGTTTCCTCGTCAGCCGGCCCGTCGAGCTCACCGACGATCCCCTTTTCAGATGGAAAAGAGATGAGAAGATCACCACGTCACATGCAACGGAAATCTTGAGAATACTCTTGACACATCCTCGCATCAATCCATCCGCCAATGACAACTCAGCCGTGAAGGCGGCCATCATCAGAGGAGAATTCGAAGCCGTCAAGCTGATCGTGGCTCACCCCAATTTCGATCCCACCCCGCACACCTATGACGATTCACCTCTGGGATACGCATTCAAGAGAGACTCCACGAAGGTCATACACCTGCTCTTGAACGATCCTCGAGCAGATCTATCGGCACGAAGCAACGAAGCCATTCGATTGGCCAGCAGTTATCGCCGTATGGACATCCTCCAGATGCTGTTGAACAACCCGAGAGTCGATCCATCAGCAGAGGACAACTTTGCAGTCAGGAGAATATCTGACTTTGGAGCATCTGAGGCATTGCTGATGCTATTGAACGATCCTCGCGTGGATCCATCAGCGGGAGACAACGAAGTCATACGAGGGATAGCCCACCACATCGATAACGATCACACGGCCGAGGTCGTCAGGCTGCTGTTGGCCGATCCTCGTGTGGATCCAACAACGAGGGACAACTATGCGATACGAAATGCATCGAGTTCAGGTGCCACCGAGATGGTACAGCTGCTGTTGGCTGATCCTCGTGTGGATCCGTCAGCAGGGGACAACTATGCCATTCGAAATACATCTTATCTGGGTAGAATTGAGCTAGTCCGGTTGCTGCTGTCCCATCCCAGAGTCGATCCTTCAGCAAGAGACAACGAGGCCATCCGGAGGATCAGCTCATACATGTCCGCTGAGCTCGTGGGTCTGCTCTTGAACGACCCTCGTGTGGATCCATCGGCGAGGGACAATGAGGCCATTCTAGGTGCATGTCATGTGGGTAAAACGGAGGTACTACGATCATTATTGGCCCACCCTAGAGTCGATCCTTCTGCCAGAGACAACGAGGCCATCCTGATCGTCTGTAAGTCGAACGACATCGAAAAGATCAAGCTCCTATTGGCCCACCCCAGAGTCGACCCTTCAGCAAGAGACAATGATGCCATCCGAACAGCCGTCAGGATCGACGTCGTTCAACTGCTCTTATCTCATTCCAAAGTCATTCCACCGGCCGGTGGTTCAGAAGGCGTGCAATGATGGATCGATCGAAATGGTCCTAAGCATCTTGGCTCACCCTCGCGTGGATCCGTCTGCAAGGGACAACGAAGCCATCCTTTTGGCATTGAAGAAAGGATAGACTGCCGTGGTGCAGTTCTTATTGTCCCACCCCAAAGTCGATCCATCAAGCGGCAACAATCGAGTCGTGAGAGGAATATTGGAGTACAGCTGGTACCCTCGCATCGAGACGATCAAACTGCTCCTGGACGACCCTCGCGTGGATCCATCCGCGGAGAACAACTGGGCCGTACGGAAAGTTTGCCACTGGGGTTTTGAAATCCAATTGGTCCAGCTCATATTGGCTCATCCTCTCGTGGACCCGTCAGCAGAAGACAACGAGGCCATCCAAACTGCCTGCAGGTATCGTGACGATCGAGTCGTTCGACTGCTGTTGAATCACCCCGCGTTGACCCGTCCGCAAATCACAACAAGAGTATACGCATCGCATCGCTCAACGGCTGCACCGATGTAATGCGCCTTCTCTTGGCAGATCCCAGGGTAGATCCATCGGCTGAGAACAATGAGGCAGTCAGGAACGCATCGAAAGGGAACCACGAGAAGGTCTTACGAATGCTTTTGGACGACCCTCGTGTCAATCCATCACCCGATGTGATCGCTGAAGCTGTCAGAGAGGCATACGCCAATGGACAAGTCACGATAGCGAGGATGTTGTTAGGAAGAGAGATATAAAAGGATGAAATGGTGTACAACGTCGGTGCAATCTTAATCGTCCCCTCACAACCATCATCATCTACAACGTGCAGTTCTCAGAACGAGCTCAGCCGAATAACGGCAGCATCTTCATGGGGCGGCTGACGGACCGATGGAGGGAGGTTAAGAGCTTCTTCGAGAACAGGTCACAAAAGGGAAGACACGACACCTCTTCACCACCTCTTCAATCACCATCACCCGTCGTCTTTAAAAAGTCCGGCACAACAAAACAATTGGAGAGACTGAGAGTAGAGGCATCACTCGACGCAGAATATTACTATGTTGGCTCCACACTATCATGTGAAATCAAAATCACTCGTTTAGAAGATGGAACGTCCGTCGATTCTCCTGAGATCGTCGAGGGAGACTCTTACGAAGAGCCTGGCATCGGTTGGATCTGTGTCTCCGTCTGGGGGACAGTCAATTGGGACTCCTCTCTGATTCGAAATGAAGTCACTCCGGAGAACAGCATCACCCCTACCAATACGTTAGAGGCAGTCAGACCGACAACAGTTTTCTCACATCACCCTGACTTTCAGTTTCATCCGGAACAATTATCTCCATCTCTTCTCAACATCATCGACCCTTATTGTGGTATGGGTGAGTCGTCTTCATAATGTGATCAATTCACAATTTCTGATCATTTGGCAGCTGATGATACCGAGATGATATTCTGTACACCCCTTTATTTCTTGACTGGCTATGCACCACTGAAATGCAAGCAGAGCAAGACATGTGAGCCACCATCATCCATCCGATCCTACTGCATCATCTCACTCACCCGATCAGATCGCTTCCAATGCGCTCTACCTTATCACGTTCCACCGTCCTTCAAAGGAGTCTACGTCAAGTACAGATACAGTGCATCCGTATCCGTTCAAGCACACGACATCTCTGCCGATTCGACCACACTACCCGTCGCCACCTTGACTATGCCCTTCAGAATGATCAACCCCACTAGTGGTGATCCATCTCTCGTCATTCTCTCTCGTCTCATTCATCTCTAGCGGTGCAGCGAACAGACATACCTCACAATTTGCGCTCCGATTTTGAATACGACATAACGAGTAGAGAATTGATGAACGACACGAGTCAACAGAAACCGAAATTAGAACGATCGGTGAGCGACGATCGTGATGATGATCGAGTTGACGAGTTTAGCATTCTGAAGTCAAGAGTCCGACTCGATTGCTTGCAGAATGTGAATACTCCCACCTGTTGAAACAAGTCAACACTGCGGTGAACGGTGCCACCAGACCCGTGAGATTCTGTCGTTCTTCGTTCATCATAAAAAGTGATCGTCCGTTCACGATGTTGATGATCGTGACAGATGCACATGACGATACAGAAGGGAGGTGTTCTCCTGGGCACGCTCATTCTGAGCCAAACTGTACTGAGCTTCGGTGATTATCTCCGCGGTATACTCAATTTCTCCGAAGGAGGATTGCACTGTCTGCAGGTACAGTCCTCTTCCTCATCTGATCTCATCCACGTCATCATCTGATCATCATCTCACTTGATGTCACGATCTCATCATTGTGCCACGATCTCATCATCTCATCATTGATCTGCGCATCATGATCTCATCGTCTCGCGTCTTAATCTCACCGTCCTCCCAGGTGTCCATCCGGCTAGAGACCGTCGAACGTCCCACGTACGAAGAGAATTCAAAGACGGCGGGACACTTTCGAACCATTTCAGAACAACACCAACTGACACACAACCACACGAACGCACAATTCTCCCTCCAGATCCCACACGATGGTCCATCAGAGATGACGACTGATCTCGGTGAGACTACATCAGATGACACATCGTCTATACGACCATCATCATCTGATCTCATGTCACAGTGAGTTTGAGATGGAGATTATCTTTCGAATTTGTCACGAGTTCTCCCGGCATCACCAGCGCCCAGATGTTAAAGTGGAATCTGCCCATACGAGTTTTAGTCAGTCACTCTCCTCCCATGAACATATACAGCACGCCCAACGTCATCATGTGCTGATTTTCATCCATTGTATAAGGCATCGAAGAATAAACTGTAAATTGTCTCGTTTTATTCAGAGGCAGATCGTGCAGTCACATACGATTCGAACGCATCATCTGCGTGACACACCAGCACATCACATTGAAGATGTCGCTCATAACGAGAGGATTAGTAGCCACGGGGTTGGCAGTCGGATTAGGTTACATCGTAGCACCGACATTTCGAGCTGCTCCAACATTCGCAGACGAAGACGAAGCTCCACGGCCGAGGAGGGTGGGACTCCATGACCTTGAACGAATATTGATGTGAAGCAGACGGTGCCCGCACAAAATGCGAATGGACAACGACCGGTCACACAATCACCTCGCAGAGAGGACGAAGGATCACGGAAGAAATGAACTTTGTACAGACTTCGAAGTCTAATTCGTCAAATGCATCTAATCTTGCAGCCGTCATCGATGTGTCGGCTTGTGTGTATGAACGAAGAACATGCAGCCAGATCGCGAAACCATCATCACCAATCACCGACGACAAAGATGATCTCTCTTTTAATTCTTCTTTTTCGTCATCTGCAACATCTCCTCCAGCTGATTGAAAAACTTGAGATCCTTGCCCAGAGCATCCCTCTCTAACACATGGTCCGCCAGCTTACACGTCATCTGATTGATGTCCAAAAAGTCCAACATGTCCGTGATGCGATCCTGACGTCACGTCAATCATTGCGATCCCATCTCGATCGTCTTCTCACCGATGCGTCTTCATCGATGGTGGCGCCGTGCGAAAAGTGATCTCCTTCGACAAAGATCTCCTTGTCCTCATCGTCCATGGCTTCGAATCCTCTCGCGGTGATGCACATGCGAACCATCTGATCGGATGAGTCGATCGGAGAGTCAAAGACGCACCTCGAAAGCTCCCTTTGGGCTTCCCTTGATTTCAACCAACCATTTCTTCTCCTTCTGAAGATGAAAGTCAGTTGAAAGACGATGATGATGATGGAAGACTGTGATCACGATGGAGATGACGATCGTGATGGTGATGTACTCACTCCCACATCGATCATGACATCGAAAGTTCTGTATCCCTTTGTGAGGCTCTTCTCTCCGTCTTCACCTTCCTCCACCTCATCTTCATCCTCTGTCTCGGGTGAGAAAAACTTCACGATGACTCTTCACCTTCTTCGTTTTTCTTCATGTCTCCCAATCTGAACTCCTCTTCGTCCATTCCTTCGTTATCTGGATCGTCTTCGGTGTTCTCTATCTTCTTGTGAAATCGCAGAAGAACTCTATCATTACATCAGATCATGGGTATCTCGATGAGTGATGTTTGCAATTGAATGTGATGTGGAATGGTCTGCCATGTCGAGTGATGAATGAGATGTGATGTGCCATGTAAAGTGATAATGAGATGTGATGTTGGATGCATGGCGAGTGGCTCTCACTTGAATCCAGGACGAGGTGTTCGAGACATGATGACGTATCGAGGGTCGTCAGAGACGAATTGATGACTCTCGATGTAACCTTTCAAGTAGGCGGGCATGGTGGGGGAAGGCTCGGCCATCATGTTCCAAGTGTCCCTCATGGCAGCGACCTGGACTGTCTTTGAGAGACGAGACCGGCATCTCTCATCTTCACCTGTCTTAAGAGTGATTTCTTTGCATCTTTCATCTTCTGTGCGGGACTAGCTGCTATGGCCTGGTTCTTTCAGCTTTCACGATTCAGTGACACACATCACCTTCTTTAAAACTTTGGCATCAATAGGATCTGTGATTATTAATGGAAGGTTAAAACAATCATGATTGGACCCACCTGCGACAGAAAGAGGGGACCTTCTCGTGACAAAACTGGCCGTGGGAGTGAGCGGTGATGATCGAAAAGCATGAAGTGTATAACATGTCTTGTTGATTTGGACTCTGCTCAGAGTTGATGATACCTTCAATGCAAGCATGATGATGTGATCGTGTGATGGAGATCTTCTGCAAATCTCATTGTAGATGAGCACAATCAAAATATCAATTTTTAACGATTATCCATCAAAGAAAGCAGAAGCCCTTCTCTTCAACTTTATTTTGGTGCATCAGTAGTAGTGGCGGGTGACTCGAATTGCGAGCAATGTGATGTCATGAGACCTTCGTCGATCAATGAATGGAGATGATGTCAACTCACCCCGCATGAAGTTCAGTGTCTTGACAAACTCTTGCCTCTTCTGATTGAGCATCTTGATCTTGTCTTCCGTCGCATGTCTGGCTTTCAATTCTCTCTCATTGTATTTGGCCTCCTGAACCAGCTCCGCCTCTAAAGCCCTATCGTTGCATTCAACGGGACATTTCTATGGATGAGATGAACTCACTTTCTTCTCGTGTGAGACTCTGGATACTTTCTGAGAGCCTTCAACTGTGCCGTGATGCGCATCATGTTCTCCTGATATAGCTGCTGCTCACTCTTGCTCATCTCGATGTATTGTTGCTGCTTATCTTCTCCCTCGGTATAGAACCTCTCGATTCGACTGATGGCCGCTTGTAATGTCTTGCATTCGTTGGCGGTAGGTGGAGTTTGAGTATAAGAAGGAAGACACATCTTCATGATTTTGGGGTCTGACATCATTTCCCATCCTTGGCTGTGAGCGTGTGACGCATCCATGTTTGATGATTTTGTGATTGCATCACATCACCCGTTGACGGTCCAAAACTTTGTGCTCACTTTTCACCTATTATTTATGAACCTACTGACGGATTGGATGCATAGACACACAATCGGGCAGGTGAGTTAACACTTCAAGATGCTTCCATCATGAGATGATTGTGACGAAGAAGTTAGTTTTTTAACAGAGCGCAAGGCACAGACATCATCTTAACGCAGTTTATCCAACACAGAGTTGAGGACAGATCCAGGTGAAGAGGAGGACGAGCTCCTCGTCAACTCGTTCGAATTCTTCAGACCTGTCGTCTGCCTCAAGACGGGCATGCGCTGATGTTTCGGCTGATCCAAGAGGAAACACTTCATGATGAAGGGCTGCATGGGCAAGACACTCTTGAACGTCTTAACGTCCACTCTGTCGGTGTCCCCCTTGTTCTCTTCTCGGCTCATCTTGAAGAGGAGATCGACATAGAAGGTGACCTCCGTGCTGCTGTCGTCGCGGTGGTAGAGGTGATAGATGGCCGAGAGGACGTTGTGCATGTTGTCCTGGCTGATGCCTTGGACTCTGTCGGTGTCGAATGTTTGGAAGCAGACTGCTCGTAGATCAGTGAGAAACGAGATAGGGTGAAATAAAACAGAATAAAATGAATATCACATGACGAAAGGTGAAAATTGTGGAAATGAGAATAAATGAGAATAAATCGAGGATATCGTATCAACTCACGATCCATCCTCTCATCTATGGACCCTCTGCACAGTGATGACAACCCTCCGATGAGTTCCTTAAAGTGCAAGTGATGCTTGTGACTCTCATCCAACGTATCAAACAGTCGTGTGATGAACGTCTCCTCTTCTGGCAGCCATTCGGGGAAGGTCTGATGCATGATCTTTGAAAACTGTGCATTGTCTAATTGTTCGTGCTTGAGATCCAGACAGTTGAACTGCCTCCTGAGCTCCACGATCTCTTTCAATTCAACTGTAAATGTGAGACGTCTCACATTTACAGTTGACCACGTTTGGTTTCATTTCAATGGAAAGGGCGCGTTGCAGATGATCACTCACAGTGTGTGCTCTTGACTAGTTCTTCGTGTTCGAAATTGCACGTTCTCTGTTTCGTCTCCATTTCAATCTCTCTCATGATCTCTTCCCTCATCTTTGTAATTTTTCTCGCGTCCAGTGGTTTCAGCGTCGTCTACAACGATTAAATCTTCCAAATTTCCTCGAGCTCTCTGTGAACGTTCTGAATATTCACCTGAAAGATTTGGTCTGCATCGAACAGCTTGGAGACTTCTTCACCGATAAAGACACCGATGTCTGTCTCGTCGTTCATCTCCAAGAGGGGTTTCTCTAACAGGTGAAGAATCGACAGAGCTACTTCGAAGATAACCTTCGGTCCCAGATAAAAGATGACGTCCCAAATGCGGAAGGCCGTCTACAACGCGTCAGAGGGATAGTGTACGATGGAGAAATTTGGCGGAAAAATACCTCGTTGGGAACTGTAATGAAGTGAGAAGAGGTTCGAATTGTAGATTTGAAAAGGTTGGAAAAGGATCGATCTTGCTGCTCACCTGATGTGATGAAGAGACACATGAGCCATTGTGCACTGAATACCAGCACGTTGAATTGCACTTGATTGAGGTGTTTGTATAATTTAGGCATCCGCTTGCTGATGTACTTGTTCAGGATGACTGCATCCACCCTCGATCCACTGACCGTCTGAACATCTGATCAGTCTCTCGTCACATCTCACATCATAGAATCACGATCATCATCACGATCGTCATCGCGATCATGATCACGATCATCATCACGATGACACACAGACACGTAGATCTCACCTCGTTGAAATAATTCGGCAGCAGTCTCTCTACGACAAAAGCCAACATCCAAAAGGCTTCTTCTTCACTCATAAAGATCAACAACCCAGCGGCAATAAAGTTCATCGCCTGACAATATCCCACCCTCGGATTTTTCCAAGAATAAGCCACCAGAACTACAACGCTCAGCCTTACGTACGACAACAAGTCACGTGACGTACGACATTGGTCACGTGACATACGACAACGTCTCACCCCTCTTCAGTGATTCTCTCGAGAAGCTTCCGATGTTGGTGGAGAATGTTCTGTTGATGTCCTTTTCGATCTGCTGCACGGCGAGCGACACTTCTTCACTGTGATCGTCTAATATCTGCTGGTATAGACCTTTGCTCATGGTCATGACTTGATCGGTTCCAGAGAAGACCCGCCAGAAGGTGGGTCTGTACTGTGGAGGTATACCTGCGATAGACGTCAGAGGGAGCATGATGAGAATCGATGATGTCGATCGATGGTGGATGTGATGACGACAACGACATCATCGCGATGATGTTCTATCTGACAAAGAGGAACGATCGAAATGGACGATTCGATGTCACGGAGACACATCATGGTGACGATCGCGATCGACATCATGACGTTCGATCACTCACCCTTCTTCACCATCTGTAAGAACTGTTCTTTTGGCGATGGGCTGAAGATGGTCTCCGAAGACTTTGAAGCCGACATGAGGTAGTTGCTCACTCTCAGACCCAGCTTCTCTAGACTCTTGACCGATGGACTCGCGATGTCCGGTTGTGTTTGGTGTTTGGTTGGTGTGTTTGTGATATAAGTCGCTGTGACCTCGATGGGACTCTCGTTCAAGTCTTGAGAGCCCTTTCTCTCTCCATAAGGCGTGGAGGGCCGGCTGTCTGGACGAGCCCAAGGTAAATGACCTTCGTTGAGATCGGATTGATGGGCTTCGACAAAGTGACCGAAACTGTGAGACGTGTCAAGGAGAGAAGAAGAGAGTGATGGGAGGAAACGATGGAGATTGCCGATGAGATACCTCTCGATCTGATTCTGAAGTTGGACAATGTAAGAGTCCATGAAATCACGGTATTCGTCGCTGTATGCACTCTTGATGACGAACCCGTACAAGTCCCTCTGCTATGCACACGTCACATGTAAATCGTGGAATGAATGTATTACGAAACCCACATTTTCAATGTCTTGGCTAGAAGCAGAATTCGTCAGTGACGGTGACGACTTCTTTTGTTGCCGGATGATTCTATCCGAATGTATGCCAGACATGATGGCAATGGGCATCTCCGACTGAGAAGAAGATGATGAGCTCATCGTCCTGTTTCTGATCTCGAGGCCATTGGGATTGGAAGAGCTCTTTGCTCTCAGACGCGAGTTCAATTCTGGCAGTGTCGATAATTTGTGACCCTCCTCATCGCTGGACGACTGATCCTCCCACATTGAATGATGAAAGCGTGATGTTGATCACCCAAGCGATGTGTTGATAGGGGTGTTGTATTGTAGATGCCATATCATTTATTTTCCCGCCACATTTACAGTTCGATCAGACCAGCGATCCATACGACGCAAGACATGGTCCAAGCCGAGTTTCCGGGTATCCTAATAGAGTCCTCTGTACGTCCTACCTTCATCTTCATTCCATAATGCTGATGTACCCTCAGAACACATCTGGAGTTCTGAAGATATCCTCCAATGGACTGACCTGGAAGAACAAAGTCACCAACTTTGAGGTGAGGCCAGACAACCTCAAGGGAGCCAGTTGGGTTCGCGTGGGGAGACCCTTCCAACTCGAAGTGCAATTGAAGAGAGGAATCACTCGATTCGATGGTTTCAAAGAACAAGTGAGGATCACAATGCATATGATAAGATCTGATATCACCTCCATCGTTTTTTTTGCCATGTGATGGATGTCTCATGTTCTCAGGACTTTGAGGCTGTGGAGAGTGCTCTCAAGAGCGAATTGAGCATCGAGTTAAAACAAGTGGCTGTGTCTACGAAGGGCTGGAATTGGGGAGTCGCTGAATTCCAAGGTGAAAAGATGGGGTGGACTGCAAAGTTGACTCTCTCCAGGACCCAATCTGTTGGTCAACATAGATAACAAGAGAGGATTCCAGATTCCATTGATGCAGGTGATGATGATATGATGATCTGGATGCAGTGATGGATTTTGACTCTCTTCAGGTCTCTCGATGTGCGACATCCAACCAACCCGGAACAAAGAGCGACATCTCTCTCGAATTCCACACCTACGACACACTCCCAGACGAGGTGAAGATGATCATGGACGATGAGACCGTCTCGTATTGAAACCAACGAAGCAATCCCTCATTGAGATGAGATTTCACGTTCCATCCACGTCAGAGGAGGGTGAGCCTCAGAGCACAGTCTTTCACGACAAGGTGAGAATCAATTCGATTGGAATTCGAAATCGACTTTTCTCGATCTACAACGCTGACAGGTCGTGGCCGAGGCTGACATCGACGCTGAGTCTGGAAAGGGTATCTTCAACTTCAAGCAGGTGGATGGACATGCATCACATTTAATTCATTTAGACTGTGTCTACACGCACGTAACACGATACGTACCTCATCTCTGACATGACATCACATCGTCACATCATATCATGACATCATCACATCGCATCGTCACATCAACCTCATGAAATCACATCATGACATCGCGCAGATCCATCTCCTCACACCAAGAGGCCGCTACGACCTCGAACTCTTCCTCCAGATGGCCAAACTCCGCGGAAAGAGTTACGACTACAAGATCCAATACAATCACGTGGCCAGATGCCTCCAGCTGCCGAAACCGGACGAGAAGCACATCCTCATGGTGCTCACTTTAGACCCTCCAATCAAACAGGGACAGACGCGATACCCTCACCTCGTTCTGCAGTTTGAGAAGGACGAGATCATCGATATGGAATCGGCCATGGGAGAGTGAGTCGTGGAGAATCGGTGGGAGAGTGATGGAGAATCAGGGGGAACAACGAGAAGTTGAAGGAAGTGATGGGAACTCTGGGAAACGTGAAGAAGGGGCCGACGTACAGCATCATTGGACAGATCATCACGGCCTTCAGTGGAAGGAAGATCATCACTCCCGGTTCGTTCAGAAGGTGATGGAATATCTTGTCTTCGTATGTCATACAGTTCTTTCATTTTTACGTTCGTTTTGTATGGTATCGATCTGGCCATCTATACTTTGATTCAGGTTTCACTCATCGTGATGTCTCATCATCATCTATCTAATCATCTCATCATCTAATCACATCATCACATCATCACATCATCACATCACCTGATGTCTCATCAGCGCCGGAGGTGCCACCGCCGTCAAATGTACCGTAAAGGCCAACGACGGACTCCTCTACCCCCTCGAACGTGCCTTCATGTTCGTCCACAAGCCTCCCATCTACGTCCGCCACGAGGAGATCGCCAACGTAGAATTCTCTCGCGTTTCCAACTCTGCCGCAAATAAGACTTTTGATTTGATCTTCACGCTGACCAGTAGCACGACCCACACTTTCTCTGGTATTCTACAGGGAGAATACGATCTGTTGTTTGCCTTTGTCGTGGCAAAGAAGATCAAGATCAAGATGTCTGAAGGAAGGGTGATGATGATGATGATGATGATGGAGCTGATGTGTGGAGGTCGTCGAATTGAAGAGCAAGCAATTGGAGCAGGAGGTTGATGATGATGATGAGTCGTCCGCGGAAGATGAGGATTTTATCGCCGGAGATGAAGATGAGGACGTTCCAGAAGAGTGAGTTGATCACATCGTGGATGAGGATGAGATGAGACTGATGATGATGAAGGTTCGATGCAGAATACGAGCACCCTTTGGACGGTCAAGAGAAGGAGAAGAAGAGAAAGAAGGAGAAGAAGGAGAAGAGAGAGAAGAAGGAAAAGAAGGACAAGAAGTCGAAAAAGTCTAAAGAATAGATGATGAATCTCATCCCGATGTTTACATGATGACATCACACGTTCATCATCCTCTTCATCTATACGTTATTGGATGAACGCTTACAGCATTCTCCCTCCATTTAGACGTCAGCACAAAATCCGGATATTTCACCGAGTTTCTCCGGTAGTTCTGACGTGAGCAGAAAGAACACAATCAGCCAGTCATCCATCCGAACATGTTCGATCTCACCAGCATACCTGTCCTCGTTGGAGGTGCAGTCGTGACGTTATTATCTGCTACTCTCCTCCTTCTGCGTCCCAAGAGGGTCTATACCGTAGAGGTTGGAGAGAAGAAGAAGGGAGAAGGCCGTGCGAGAAGATACTACAAGACAGCCGACGCCATCTTGGCCACCCCCAATGATTCCATTCATACCCTCTATGATCTTCTGACGTACTCCGCTCAGAAGAGACCCACTCTCAACGCCTTTGGAACTCGTCCTCTCATCAAGGTGGGGATCTTCTTCAAATCTTCCCTTCTTCGCCGCCGCGTCACTACCATCGTACATTTTCTCAATCCCATCAGGTCCACGTTGAGGAGAAAGACGTCAAGAACTCCCAAGGCGACGTAGAGAGAAAGAAATGGACTTACCTCGAGCTCGGCAAGTACGAGTGGAAGACATACAAAGTAAAACTCTCATCCATCTTCCATTCTCACCTCGATAGGAAGTGTTGGACCTCGTCCAACACGTTGGAACCGCTCTCACTACCGAGAAGCTCGGATCGCTGAAGAAGGGAAGCATGCTGGGTATCTACGCCGAGACCTCCGAACAGGTGACATCCTCTTCTCCTCTACTTCTCATCCCCTCCTTCTCTTCTTCTCCTTCTCATCTTCTCATACAGTGGCTCACATTCGCCCACGGAGCTTTCTCTCAGAGCATGACCGTCGTCACCATCTACGCCAACTTGGGTGAAGAAGGCCTCGTCTACTCCCTCAACGACACCAACTTGTCTCACCTCTTAACCGATGGCAACCTCCTCGAAGTCATCGTCAAGGTGAGAACATCACCGTCTCATCCTCCTCCATTCATCTACCCAACTGACATCTTTAGAACATCAAGCAACTCCCCAAAATCAAGTACATCATCTACACTGATCATCGCGAGGCCGCCAATCCCAAATCCGTCCAAGCCCTCAAAGACAGTGGCATCACCGTACGTAACTCGAAATATCCACCTCTCACCCTCTCAGGTTCTCTCTTACACAGAGATGGCAAAATTCGCCTCTTCACTCCAGGCCAAGCCCAACCCACCCAAGAAGGACGATCTTGCCGTCATCATGTACACATCAGGTACCACCGGTAATCCAAAGGGAGTCATGATCAGTCATGCAAACATCGTCGGTGTCGTGGCGGGTGCCGTCGTTACCGTGGGAGAGCCCCTTGGTATCAAGGAGGGAGACACCTACTGCTCTTTCTTACCTCTCGCCCACATCTTAGAAGTCGGTGTGGAGCACACGATCATCATGAGAGGTGGTTGCCTCGCGTTCGGTTCCCCCAGGTGAGATCACCCATCTACAACCCGCCCGTCCCAAATCCGTCCCAAATCTGACCCGTTCAGAACCATGATGGACAACCTCGTGAAGAACTGCAAGGGAGATCTGATGGAGTCGAAGCCTACGCTGATGGCCGGTGTCCCCGTCCTGTGGGAGAGAATCAGAAAGGGAGCTTACGAGAAGCTAAAGACTCAGCCTGCCATCACCCAGCAGGTATTCAAAGTCGCCTTCGCCATCAAGGCCTTCTTACTCAACCACGGCTTCCACCACGCCCCCCTGCTCGACCAGGTCAGTTCCCGCCAAAATTCGAATGTAACGGTCGCAGGTCATCTTTTCGAAATTCAAACAGACCGTGGGTGGCAGGTTGAGAGGACTGGTTTGTGGTGGTGCACCTCTGTCTGCATCGACCCATCAGTTCTTACGCGTCGTCTTCAATGTTCCCGCCCTGCAGGGTTACGGTACGTACTTTGAAATCTCCCGTTACGTATGTGACGTCATCTTACGTCATAGGTCTGACCGAGACGACCGGTCTGTTGACCTGCCAGCCCATGGATGACTTGTCTTACGAGACGGTGGGTGCTCCCTTCCCCTGCGCTGAGATCAAGCTTGTCGACGTTTCTGAGATGGGATACACTTCTGAAGACAAGCCTTACCCTAGAGGAGAGATCTGGGTCAGAGGAACTGGTATCACTCTGGGCTACTACAACCAGCCAGAAAAGACGAAGGAAGAATTCAAGAACGGATGGTTCTCCACCGGTGACATCGGCCAGGTGATTCTCTCAGAAATTTCAGTATCACAAATTCTCCGTGAAATCTCCGATCTTCCCACGGATTCTCCACTGACCCCTCCAGTGGAACGCCAACGGCACCATCAACATCATCGACAGAAAGAAGAACCTGGTGAAGCTGTCCCACGGCGAGTACATTGCCCTGGAGGCCATGGAGTCCAAGTACAAGCAAGATCCATTCGTGGAGGAGATCTGCATCGTCGCGAATTCTCAGCGAGATCTACCTGCCGCCATCGTCGTGCCCAACAGGAAGCACTTGACAAGCTGGGCCGAAGGCAACGGCGTCGAGTCTTCTGACTGGGAGAAGCTGACTCAGAACGAGAAGGCGAGGGAGGCCGTGAAGAAATCTCTCCACGCGACAGCGACGAAGGAGAAGATGAAGAACTTTGAGAAGCCGTCCGGTGTCTATCTCACGGCTGATGGTGAGATGATGATGATGATGATGGGAGGACTGATGGCGGGTTGTAGAATGGACCGTAGAGAGTGGATTGGTCACGGCTGCGATGAAGTTGAAGAGGAATGAGATTCAGAAGCATTACAAGGAGGCCATAGACAAGTTGTTCCCCGCCAACAAGGATTAATCGATAAAGAACTTGCGTCTCTGACGTCTTTTTTCTTCGCATCTCATCGAGATGGATGAGATGGTGTTGTCCTAAAGGGTGTAGGTAGACCAGCTTTCGATGGAGAACCATCACCGTGGTGTTAATGTTTCACCCTGACATGACTCGATCAGGTGAGTCATGTCAAAGGACGTCCACCTTTCATCTCTAGAGGAGTTGTGAGTTTGAGTATGTCGGCCCTTCAGTGAGGCAGTCATCACACCTGACCACCCGATTGTCAAGTGGCATTAATGCTTGTCTCTAAACTTCAATTTGGTCTTTTATATGATAATGCAACATGAAGAGTCAAAGAGAAGGCTCTGTACTGATACAACCCTTCTATTGCATCATTTGACATGACACGATGAAGTGAATAAGATCGTGAGCAGAGTTTTATTCTGTCTCATTTTAGACAGATAATCGGGGTACATCGTGCTCTCTCAATCCAATTTGATGGTATAGATAATATGAAGCGATTCAGTGAGATGGAATTCAGCCTCTTCTGTTCGAGTTCTCCTCGTGGCATCGATCGACCCATTCACTGTAGATATCGATAGGGTCGTGCAGATCTGATGGAGGTCAGTACATTACATATTCTCTCGACTTTTATAGATTCACCGTGGATTAACATTTGGAAATTAGAATCGCAGACGCTGCATCGAACAGTTCCAATGTTTCTTCCTTTGTCTCTGATAATAATTAGAGACGAAATAGAATGTATAAAGAGCTCACAGTTTGGCCTCAACCGCCTTTTCATTATTACAGAATGGACAATCAAAGATAGTGGGAACAGTTTGAGCGGCCTTTTTCGGTGCAGCTTTACGTGATTTGCGTCCTCCCATGCTTGCGGCCTGAGAGATGTGTGAATGTGACCGTTGATCGTTGGATTAATAAAACATTAAATTCTCAGATCTGATTTTATTCCTGTGATCAGATCACATCACATTGTCCATCTGCGATCTCGATGCCTGACGATAAACCGTCATTCAAGAGGACACATGAGAAGCCCCTTTATCCTCACGCGAACAGTTATGATCTGAACCCTCAATCATACTACCATTATCCAACAGTGAGAGAGTTACTCACCGATTACCGCCTTTGGAATGCTACTGCAGCATATGGGTTCGCCAAAACGGTCACACAACCAATCTATAGGCTGCAACTCATCAAGCAGGTGTCACGTCCAGGATCATCTTCCATCGAACTCAACTTCTTCAGACCCACGCCATCCTCGATGAATTCAAGGCCCCCACGCGGAATCCAAACCTGGCCAATGTCAATCGTTACAGAGGTCACGTCGACACGCTGCGAAAGATCGTCTTAGAGCAAGGTTTTTCGCAGTTATGGTAATTCCACCTCTCTCGTCATCTCATTCACCCTCTTCAGGCGTGGAAACATGGCTTCAATCATCCGATTTCCAATCAGTTATGGTTCTTCAACATATCTCACAGATCGTCTCAACTATTGGAGGGGTCGCCGACCTAATGAGAGATACGGAAAAGGTTACAAGCAGGTGATCCATGCGATGTCGTCATATCAAATGATGTCATTCTGACATCATACAGGACGGAGCACATCACCTGTTGGCTGCCGCTGCCGTTCTCCTCTTTTCGAACCCGATCGAAGTCGTTCACACCGTGCTGACGGCTGATATGGCTCACAAAGGAAGGAGGAGATTCCGTGGAACGTTCGACACCTTTCGCTATCTAGTGTTGTCTGTGGTACGTTCTCTCCACACACATGATGATTCTGCATCACGTCATCACATCATTACATGATCCCATTCCATCATCCATGACATCACCCGATCATGCGATGCCAACTGACACGTACAGGGAGGAAAGAGTCTTTACTCAGGTTATCTCCTGGGCGTCATCCAACTGACCATCTACAACTGGCAGTTCTGGAAATGGTATCCCAGATTCCTCTTGAACATCAGGCCGGGACAGACACCGACATTTTGGGAGAGACTGTGGACAGCATCGGCCGTCTCGTCTGTCATCTTAACGGCCACTTATCCCATCGACACCGTCAGAAGACGACTCATGATCCATCCATTGGTCAACCAACCTCAACCGTACACGAACGCTTCGGTGAGTGCCTATATGTCCATGGTTTGAATCTGTTTTATTCTTCACTTTTTTTCGTCTCATCTGATGTGGAAAAAATGGCAAATGGAGACTGAAAGGTAGACAGGCTTTCTTGAAGATCTGTCTGTTGGAGGGAGGAACGGCACTGATGAGAGGATGGATCATCAACATTCCCAGGAGTGTTTCCATCTCTTTTCTGATGATCTGGTGGGACAAGTTCTTGCAGAGGAGAAACATTGTAACACCTTTCCCCATCGAATAAACAAGACATTTGCGAAAGACTTGACGATGATCTTGACGATGATCTGCACAGAGAAGTTGCCCGTGGCCACTTCGAGCCCACCCTCAAATATGGCTCCAATGAATAGAAGACGGATCATCTTCACACATGCACACACTTTTTGTCCAACGAGATCTTCTCTCTATTCAACACCCTTCTATCAGGTGTTTTCTCTCCCTGGTGCAATTTCTCTTCCTCCATACTGATGGGAATTGAGCTTCTCCAACTTGGCTTAATTACGCCGAGTCTTGCATCGTGTGCCTCTTTCACCTACCGTCCTGAGCTTGAGGCGATTGGATTCAATAGTGAAAACCTAAACGAGATTGTCTGATCGAACAACCCACACCCAAGAGCTGCATCTTCAATGAACTCACCTCTGACTCGTTCGTCAAGTGTCTTGAATCAAATCTCATTCAACTGAGGTATTGGGATGAACATCTTTGGGCTCGTCATTCTCCCCAATTTGCCCAAAACTGACGTGCAGGTTTGTCGCAATTCACAGAACATGAGGGGGTATCTTGATCAGATACAGGTGTATGTATTATTTACAAATTCAAATGTTCAGGTGGAAGACTCTTCTTGATGGCTGGTCGTCGCTGTCCTCAAAAAAGCAGCTGATCGTTATCAGCCCACGCATGTTCTTCGTCTCACCTTGGTATCTTCCTCTTCTTCCTCGGTGTGGGTAATGGATGAAGGCAGCCACATGAGCATGTGAAATACAATCTCTTCATCAATCACTCTTGTCGTCGTCCTGCCTCTTGACGCTTGTATTATATTTGCTGGACCAAAAGAGGGCCCAGTTTCACGCCGTGATATCGCTCACGCTGGGAAATTTCAAGCCTCCAGAATGCCAGAAATCAGCTCATTTGTATGACGGCTCCATGCGTTTATCCATGACTTAATCGGTAAGGATTGTAATCCCACAAGCAGCTTCCCTCGTGATCTTTGTCACGACAACTAGAACGTGTTCGTATCGCTCAAATCGATATACTAAGCGGAGGGAAGCTCTCTCAATTTACAGCATGTTTATTGCTCTCTCATGTTGACATGATCGGTTCGGTCGTCTGTGTGTGTCTCTGTTCGTGAATGGGTGTCGATTTCGACAGACGATAAGAGTCGTAGTCGGTGATGGAAGAGATGAAGGCGGGTGTTCCTCTCAGGGTGGCCGATGTGACCGAGTCGATCTTCACGATGACGAAATCTCCCGGCTTAACTTCTCTCGTCTGTCCACTCAAACGGTCTTGCACTTGGATGTCCCCAAAGACAACCTTTCTCATCATCAGATCGGATGATGGTGATGGTGCGATATCACCTTCTTGTTCGTATCAGATCTTCCGACCCATTCTTCCTTCGACCTCCTGCTCCTGCCCTCCACCAACACGAGGTGCTCTCTACCGATCTCCTTCTCGTTCTGTTCTTTCGATGTTGAATAGAAGAGGGAGATGACTTCAGCCAGTCGTCTCTGCTTGACTTCTGGCGGTACATCGTCACTGTCTTGAGTGAGACGATGTTTGAAATGTGAAAGACTGCAGTGGCGGGAGAATTGTCTTTCGAATGACTCACGCGTAGGCCCTGTGAGCGTGCGTCTTTTCTCTCAGAGAATAAGCGAACATGAAGGCGTGCTCGTATTTGACTTGTCTGAGTAGGGAGAGGGTGTCTTGATGTTCTTCTTCCGTTTCCCCACAGAAGCCGGAGATGAAATCACTGGATATGGCCACACCTGATGACATTGAGTACACGTCATCATCGTGATCATGATCACGATCGTCCATCGCGATCTCGCGATCGTGTTGTAGATGAGAAGAAGATCACCTGGCATCTTCTCCTTGATGCTCGAGATGAGTCGATCGTAAGACGGTCGATCGTAACCCCTCCTCATCCTATCCAACACCGTCGTGCTTCCACTCTGTGCCGGAAGGTGCAAACTCTTGCAGATATTGCTGCGAGATGCAATGAGATCGACCAACTAGAGAAAATGAGACGACAGCGACGGGAGAGACACACATCGTCCGAAAAGTCTTTGGGGTGAGGGCTCGTGAACCGAACTCGAACGTTCTCGTCTACTCTTGCCACGCGATCGAGGAGGTCAGTGAAAGATACGCCCACTTTGGGTGCTCTGTAGATGGTCTTGAACCCGCTCGCGTATTTCGCCGGCTCTAATTCTTCTCCTTCACCGACGTAGTTGTAGCTGTTGACGTTCTGACCCAACAGCATGACTTCTCTGTACCCGTCACGAATGAGGCCGCGGACTTCATCGACGATGGAATCTGGGTCTCTCGATCTCTCTCTTCCTCTCGTGTAGGGAACGATGCAGTAAGAGCACATGTTGTTGCAGCCTCTGATGATGATGAGTCGATGGATGATGTGGAAGGGTGATGATCGTTGGGGTGAGATGTTCGTGGATAAGGAGGATAGATGTCGTGTGATCGTCGCTGATCATCAGATCGTGATGATTTGATGATGTGATGATGGAGATGATCGCACCTGGTGATGGATACGAAACCTACGAGTCCATTGGAGCTGGTACGTACGGGTGTAATATCAGCGTACGTTTCATCCTGGGAGAGCAAGACATTGATGGATGGTCCCTCCAGCGAGTCGACTGAGACAGTTGAGGAGAGAAGAGAAACACCGACTAACCTCGCGCTAAGAGACGTGGTAAGTCACGGTAAGCGTCGGGGCCGACGACAATGTCGACTTTCTTCTGACTCTCTATGATCTTCGTTTTGAGTCTCTCTGCCATGCAACCTGATGAAAAACATCACGACATGCACATGGACAGGTTCTATCTATGACGATGGTGGAGATGATATTGGACGGTGAGATGATGGCGTGATGACGATGTCACCTAGAACACCGATGATCATGTCCTTTTTCGTGTGACCATGTCTTCTCAATCCGTTGAGATGATCGAGTCGGTCCCAGATCTTATCCTCGGCTCTTTCTCTCACAGCACATGTGTTCAGAAATACAACATCTGCCTGATGGAAATTTGAACGATCGTTTCCTGTCATGTTTCTCACTTGTTCTGCGGACTCTGCTTCTCCAAAACCAGAAGTAATCATGATCGATTTGATGATCTCTGTATCAGATACATTCATCTGGCAGCCATATGTTTCCACATAAACACTTCTGCCTTGTCCGACGGTCGCTGGGTTGAACTCTTTCAGATAAGGAATGGGGTCGTCTACATGATCTTCTGTTGTTTGAGTCTCAGACGTGCCACCATGAATAAATTCTGACAGAGAAGGCCCGGCCTTGACTTTGTCCTTGAAAGTGACCTCCGAAAGAGCCGGTGATGATATCGAGAATGGTCTTCTGAGCGTCAGGTGCCTCGCATTAGTACTAGCTCGAGGGAATCGTGAGGCGCATAGACGTAAAGCGAGAACGCTCCGCATCGTGTGATGTCGATGATGTGATGCGATTACGACTGACATCACAGGGCAACGCGGAAAAATCTCGGAAGCCAAAACCTCATCGCATCTCTCAGGCACGATTCGATCTCATGAGACATCCTTTATTGTACGGCCCTCGATACTACCAAGTGTTTCGTGTGCTTCATCACCTCCTCAGACAAGACTTTATGAATGGCTTTGCATCCTTCCATCGCCAATGCCATCACCTGCACATCGTCACCCCTTCACCTCTTCATCTTCTCACCTTCTCGAAAGTTTCTATGGGAAGCTTCGAGTCCATCTGCAGCATGGCGATCGTCTGTGTCTGGGGCAAGAGGGCGAGTGGAACGTCTGGACCTCCAGCAGAGTCTTCGATGTAGTTGAGATCCAAGAGGGGTGTTCCTTCGATGCAGCCGGCGGCACAGGCACAGACAAAGTCTTTCATTGGGATACCGGCGTCGATGAGAGCCAAAGTGGCCGCGTTGATGCTGGCACATCTGGTGGAAATGAGATGATGCACTGTGAAGTGATGATTGGATGATTGTGATGATGGAATGCACGAGATCACCTGGTCCCTCCGTCGGCTTGTAAAACTTGAACGAAAATGTCGATCTGCGATCTGGGAAAGAGAGTGGTGACGATCACGCTCTCGAATGTCTTCTTGATGACGAGTGAGATCTCAGCAGAACGTCTGTCATCGTCTTGAATGATTTCGATACTCTTCTTCTCTTCACCTGTCTCCCTTAGACCTCTTCTTCCTCTCTCCCGTGCTGAATGTGGCCATGCTGTATTCACAATTGATGATGGCTCTATCGTGGAGGGCCTTCGTTTTGTTTCCCACCTGAGAAAGACGTCAGACGAAATGACTCGAGATCATATGATAATGTTTACATCTCTGGGTCCATAGACTGCGGCGATGACTTTCGTATTACCCTGCTCGAAGTAAGCTGATCCGTTTGCACGACTGAAGACGGCCAATTGACAACGGATTCTGCGCAATTCCTCTGGTCGGCGTCCGTCAAGACGGAGTCCATCAGGTGATATGTACTCTAATTTAGACTGTGCGTATGAGTACGATCATAGGTAGGACTACCACAGGTCTCACCATGATGTGATGATCGATGTGATGTGATGTGGAAAAAATCGGGACAAAAGAAATTGATGTAATTTATTGTTTTCATTGCCCAGGGGATTTGATGGCATCCATGACTGACCGTTACGGCGCACCACACCGTATCACACAACCTCACGCGAAACCATCGCATTCTATATGATGATAGATCACCATCATGTTGACGAGATCACGCATGATCTAAATCACCATCATCACGTCACAATCGCGTTTAATGTACATACAGTCATTTATTTACATGGCATCATGATCGACCTTCTGGGCTCACGAGCGTTCATGTTCAGATGGTTCACGCGTGCATCTTGGCACAGAATTGAGTGTGCACGTTTACAGTGGTAATAATTGCAGTGAGTTAATATATAACTGCCGTTGAAGCCTGGGTCTGCCCTTCCATCGTGCAGGAGCAACTTTAAAATGTCCTCCCTGACGTTCTATCAGATGATGGATGATCTGGTGAAGGACGCGATGTCTCACCCTCTAGGTAAGTGGTACCATTGCACCGCGTGGAACAATACGAGGTGGTTCTTCGCCGTGGGATCGATCCTTCCATCGTCTAAGAGGATGCGATACGTCTCATATACGTTGTCTCGATGGGTCTTGCAATCGATGAGAAGGGCTTCACTGTCTCTAACTTGCGGGTTGATCCTTCTATCTTTGAGGAGGATCTGGACCACCTCGTGGAAGGCATTTCTGCATGCCTCTCTGAAGATCCTGCAGTCTTGAACGGTAGGATCGACTCGAGGGTGTCGAATGATCTTCTCAAACATGTCGATGTAAGGTTGAGGGTCGTTAGGTCGACCCAATCGGCTGAAGAGGAGAAAGATGGTCGAGGGCAGCCTGACATCGTCCAAGAAGAGAAGGAGGGTGAGAGGGCAAGCGAAGAAGATGGAGACAGCGTCGGCCAAGGTTATTGGAATTCTCTTGTCTCTGAGGAGGATCTTTGTGAGGGTGTATGTGGTTTCTGATGTTGTTCCACTCTCCTTTGTTCGAACCAAAATGTGCTTGTAGAACTGAGTGACGTCCTCTGTCTGTAGAGAAGAGCGTGCTACGATGAGTGGGTAGTGGTGCGACTGATTTTGCAGAGCGGCGGTGACTGATCCAACTGGCGATCTGATGTGGCTGAAGAGAGTGTCTGCCAATTCTTTCCATCTTCGTGAAACTCTTCGGAAGTTATGCCAGCATCGGACGGTTTGAAGGCATCCATTCAGGTATCTAATGTTGTGTTCCCCAAGGATGAAAGGTAAGATAAGTCCCCAGGCAAAGTCTGAATGCAGCTGATGCAAGATGGGAGAATAATCGGTCGAGCTGGTGCTGTCCATCGACATCCGTCTAACATCGTTCTCAGATATCAAGTGCATCGTTGGAGCTCTAACGCATCCTTTGGCTGAGTTTATTGGTGCCACAGCGGCACCGAATTTACCACCGCACCCCGACATGTCGGGAGCGTAAAAGAGTGAATTTCCGCTCAGACATTCCCTATGTGACATTGTCCATAACGACAGCGTCAAAGGTCTCCGAATGCGAAAACAAGAGTCTAAGATCTTCCTAACTAGAAATCTTGGTAAGAGGTCGATTGGTCAGCGGTCGAGATATCACTGAATAACAATTCCCTCTCGCTACCACAAATCTTCGCCGCTCGTCATTATGATCGTTCACATAACAGAGAGAATCTGAAAAGAGTGCATAATCGTGTACTCTTAGTTATCGAAATGGTACGAAGCAAAAATGCGTGGTCTCATCATCTACATACGATCTATTATCCTTCGTCTATTCATCATCGTCGTAGAACCAATTTCTATTTCTTCTCCTCCTGACAGGCTCTTCTTGTTCCTTGCCTTCAGGATTCACCGTCCACTTCTTCACTGTCGCATCCCACTGATCCCATCATCAGACATCCGATCATCTTCCATCATCCTCACCGATGTGGACATGATGACTGGCTCTGTCGGGTGCCACGAGAGGTCTCTGATCGTGGCCTCGTGTGCTTCCAATTTCTTCACGACCTCTCCAGTCAATACGTCCCAAACTATTGAGACGTTCAGACTTGCGCGCGCAAAAAAAGTCTCACTGTAGATATTTCCGTTGTAAGATCCAGAGTAGATGTACCTAGCACCAGTCGATTGTACAGGTGAGAAATAAGCCCGAATGAGAGTCTGAGACACGGAGTGTCCGGTGTACGTCATCAATGACGTGTCAGGTACCTGTCAAACTGGTCAGATATCGATCACGTGACCTCCATACCTGGTCAGCTCTCCTGCCGGCCTGGATGCCTGGTCTGCCCATGCGTATGTCCCAAAGCTTGAGGGAGTGGTCTTTACCGTTGGAGATGAAGTACCTACCGTCTCCCTGTCCCAATTCAGGCCGTTCCCGCGCGGGGGTTTACCTTGGAGGACACGTGGGTGATGCCGGAAGAGTGGCCGGAGAAGTTTCCAACGGCGGTGGTTCTCCTCTGATCGGACATTGTTCTTCTGTCCCAGACCTTCACCATTCAGAAAGATAGTTTACGTGAGGTAACAGAAGTAAGAACCATCATGATGGGAGTGATGATGATGTCCCTTGTTTGATCATGTGATCGTGATGAGATGATTGTGATGATGAAAATGTATTGAAGATCGTCCATGATAAAGAGACAGATTTGCACTGAAGAGAGTAAATCACCCGACACAGACGATCATCACTTCCGGTGATGATCAGGTTCGAATTATCCTCTTCCGCGTAAGTGACCGTGTTGATGTCGTCCCTATGCCCTTCGATCCTCATCTCCACCTTCCAATGGTCAACGAATTCTCCACGAGATTTCATCGACTTCTACCTCTCTCCTCTCCAGGTTGTAGATGTAGATGTGTCGATCAGATGATCCACCCAGAATTTCACGAGAATCGGGTGAGAATTTGACGGAAAATAGACAGAATCGGTTGTCCTCTGGCCTGTCAAAAGTCACAAAGTCTGATGGTCTGCGAGTGTCACCTCATATCTAGCGCATCATGAGTGTTGTTCTCTCCGGTGATGTTGCAGAGGTGAACTGGTTTACGTCAGTTTCTTCTCTAGATGGGTTTCGATGAGAATTCGGGTTCTCACTGTATTCTGACCAAGAGGAATAGATGAGCCACCTCTGATCGGGACTGATCGTCACGTCAATCGTCATCGCAATCACATCATCGGATCGTGAAGATGTATATCTCACCTGTAGTCTGTGTCGATGATGGACCAGCCGATGTTTCTCGCTTGGATCTCCTTTGTCTTCTTACCGCTGTGGTAATCATAGATGCGGATGACTCGATCTTGACATGCACTCATAAAGACTTGACCCGAGCGGCTGAACCTTCCACAGAAAATCTGATTGCGATAGCGATCCCAATTTCGAGAGAACTGAGGGATGTAGCTGTCGGATGATGAGAATGAGATGGAGAAGAAAGTATCACTCTTGGGTCATGAGAGTCTTCCAGACTGGGGGAGAACGTGCAGAATGTGATCTCTGTCGTGCGTCATAAACATGCTCAGCGTAGGAGGATGGGAATCATATCATGGTGATGGAAGATTTAGTCACCTCAGAGAGGAGCTGAAGGTGGTTCTGTGGGATGTGTTGAGACGTCTTGCCCGAGTCGACTCGTATCGTGTGTTCCAAATCGGTTCCCTGTGTAATGTGATTATCACACGTTGTCACCCCAGGAGTCTCTACCTTGAGCTTCGAGGGGTCACCGGCAGTCGCTGTGCCTCTCTCTTCATCGTCAAACTCGTAATCTTCATCTTCGTCGTCGTCGTCGTCTTGTAATTGGTCGAGACCTTCTATCTCGAATGGCATGTCAGCCACGGAGATCTCTCCTCTAATGTGATGTTAAAAAAATGATACCATGGTTGGGGTGACGTAATGAATGATGGAGGAATTGAAGAGGTGCCTCACTGCATCAGAGCATTGATGTAATAGCGAATGAGGCCGGCAAATTGTTGGGGTGAGGTGACGTCAGCTCCTTCAGACTCCTCCATGGCGTCTGAGCTTGACTCCTCGACATAATTCTCATCTTCTGAACTGGACATGTTTCGTGATTGATGATGGACAAGCGTGAGCAACTCGAATCATTACGTAATCACCTGACGTGAGAAAACAACGAAATTTTATACAAAATTGAATTTCACTCTAATTTATAGAGGTAAGTCTCGATTATATAAGGCGACGAGATTTAGACAGAGATGAATGATGTTTTATAGACATCCCGTGCAGCATGCGATCAGTTTCTCATTGTTACCCGAAGCGTGCGTGGCCAATGCACAATTACACCTCCTGACCTATTCTCCTTCAGTCATCATCACGACATCACATCATCACCAGATCGATGGATGAGATGTCCATGTTGTTGTGTACGACGAAGAACTGCAGATTCTGCAAGAAATCTCTCGTCTCTGCCGCTTTCGATTTGTCCGTCAGATAAACGTAGAGATCAGGAAGTGGACCCTTGTTCGCGTTCTGAGCTCTCATGAAAACCTAATGAGCGTGAGATGCGATCATCCGACTTCGAATGTGCCATCATCGTGACGATGATCAGATGTTCGTCACCTTTCTCAATTTGTTCGCGTTGTAGAATCCAACTTTACCATCTTGCAGTCGAGGCAGTATCGGTTTCATCTCTTCGAAGATCTATCCCCCTTCATTCATCTACAACAGTGTAGACGAGCTCACCTGCTCGAAATCGAACAACCGAGTGACAGGATAAGAAGTGAACAATTTCTCCGTGTTCACCAGACAAGTGATGTACCTGATGCATGAGCGAAGAATAAAATGAAATAAAACCCCACCCACAATAAGGCGAGGGCCGAATGAAATAATGACCGTAACCCATGATGTTCAGAAATGGTTCCATGAGTGACGTCAGACTGACAGGATGGAAATCTGGATGAAAATTCGTTCAAAAAGAGATGTACGGGCGATCACCTTCGGTAGTGAGCGAGTTGTATGTACATTTCTGTATGTGCGACATCAATTCTATGACATCATGACTCTCTATGGTATTGAGTGGTATCCCATTCTCCAGCTTCTTTTCTATCTCCTCACAACTTTTCCAGGATTATTCACGGATATCTCACGGAAATTTCACCTCGAGGGTCTCTTCGAAGCCATCATCGATCGCACAATCTCTTTCGGTGATCTACAACGATGAATTTCCCGCCAAATCTCACTCTCACCTCTCCATGGACACCACGATGATACGTATGAACCCGTACTGCTCACGTAAGAAGCGTAAGAGTGAGCTCATATCAGGGTAAGGTCTGCTGACGCAGAGTGTCACCATCAGCTGCATGTCAGAGAAGCCCTGCAGTGTCTCGGCTTCGAATCCCGCTCGCGTCGTTTTTTTCTCACCTTCAGAACGGAGAACAATTGCGTCAGCTCTTCCTGGCAGCGTTTCTCATCGTCAGCTTTCAAGTAGTATCTGAATTTCATCAATCTACAACCTGCCACTCGAACTCACTTTATGGCGGGAAAGATAGAAGCCCTTAATAGGACAGAATCCTCCATCCTCGCGATGACAGACAGCCTCTCGTAAGAGGCTTCGAGTATGATAGGATGACCTTCTAAGAGGGAGGAGACGTACAATGTCTTTCGATTCAACACGTCCATGTCATCACACAGACGTCCCAATACCTGGAACAGATGTGAGATGGAATTGGGACTCGGGTAGATTGGATTGGGACGAAATGTGGGACACCTTCAAGACGAATTGGCGGTCGGGAGGGTATAGTGTCTTGAAATAGCGAACGCGATCTGCGATCTCATCGTCGCTGACAAAAGCTGAGTCCTCCCACAAACTCAGCTCGAGAGCAAACGGTGAATTGGTGGATTGTGAGTTGTACTGTCTTTACGTCAGCAGATCGATCATCTACAACGAGACTCACCTGGCTACGTGAATTGAGGTCTTCGATATCACGAAATTTCATTGGAATCTCAGCACCAGGTAGCTCGAAGGAGAATTTGAGCGTCTGTACACGAGATTAAAATCGTTTAAATGTGAATCTGTGAATGGTTCACCTTTTTGAAAAAGTCAGAGTCAGAACAGTACAGAGTGTCCTGGTCACCGTGTGTCTTGCACCTGAAAGAGTTACGATGGGTGAGGGGGATGGAAGTCACATGACCCTGAGATAGACGCGATGATTCCTCTCGATCACTACGCCTTCTACTTGAACAATTCCTTTGCTGTCCAATATGGCACACCTCGGACAGATGCTCGCCGTTCGGTAGAGGATCTGCTCCTGCGCACCGATGAGTAACACATCCCAATCATCGGTGGACAGAATGTTGAGATTACCTGTCTGTCAGGAGAGATTTCACTGTTACGAGCTGAAGGTGATTCAGACATCATCTTGGCCAAATTTCTTTGGATCATCGACACGAGATTATCTATCTGCTCTACAACGAACCACCCACCTCAATCTCAAACGCGAACCATTTCCTTCTCTTACTTCGCTGAACGAGGATACATCTTCATCGCAGTGCAATTAACATACACATCAACAGCCAATATGGAAGAAGAGAAACCTTCAGTGGATGTCCAACCGTTAGAGAACGACTGTGTCGATCTGGGAGAAGCAGGTTTTGATATCAACGGTGAGTCCCTATTTCCATTTTGTCCGTCACCTGATCCGAATCGCGTGATGGATGATTGATCGATGTTCACAGGATCCTCCCTAGAGGGTGGAGGTCAGATATTACGTAATTCCGTATCCATCTGTGCCCTCCTTCACCGTAACCTCCACATCTACAACATTCGCGCCAAGAGATCTAAACCAGGTGCTCAACTCTATCAGACCATGCGACTCTCCTTTGACAACAAACGTAGGTCTGAAGGCCCAACACCTTCACGGTATCATGTTAGTTCGAGACATGTACAACGGTCAATTGACTGGAGGAGAAGTCAACAGCTCTGAGATCAAATTCAA